>JAXGGA010011553.1:0-42008 GCA_038373865.1 Uloborus plumipes | reverse complement strand
CGAGGTTACCATATCTTAAGGTTGCTTAGTTTCGTTTTCCTCGTCCTTATATCTGTATCTCTCACAAAGTTGAGAAGAAGTTAAAGTTTTCTCACCACACATTTTGAAAAAAAAAAAAAATGAATCGAAAAAAATAAAACTCACTTTAAATCAATAAACTTTTTAATTAAAAGACTTTTTCCTCACAGGCATAATATAAATAAATCAAGCCATATCTAATAGTTAAATGACTTCAAGATATCCTTAAAGTAGACATTCATGGACATTTATAATGCAACAAACGAGATTACGCACAGTCATCCAAAAGCTATCCAAATATCTATATCTAAAATATGTAACTATCTGGATATCTATACGCGATCTAAATATCCATATCCATAATCTGGATATCCGTAAGCTATCCAAATATCCATATCCAAAACACGTAACCGAATGGATATCCAGACAATATCTGACAAATCCATATCCATGATATAGACATACCTGGATATCTATCAGATGAGTGGTAAATCCAAGAGACGTCTGGATATATGATGGACCTATTTGGATATCTTAGAGATATTTGGTGTTGTCTGGGACACTCTAACCTGGGAAACCCTGAACGTTAATTTGTGGGAGAGTGAAAATTTTCAATTTGCTGAACAGAACTCCAAGTTTATCCAAATAGATAAAACACGTAGGTGCACACTAAGCACATCTAATGAAAAGGGAAAATCAGGCATTTAAATTTTGAAATATTACACTTATGTCTAAAAATTTTCCGAATTTCAGAGCAGATTAAAGTTACTCAAATTTGACATTTTTAATAACGTATTCATTAATGACCAAAGAAACAAACGTTTTTATACTTTTATTAAAAGAATGGCGGTAAAAGCACGGACGTAGTAATTTCTAGGGGGGGCTTGATGATTATATTCATCAGCCTAAACATCCCCCAAGAAGGGACAACTATATTTATAGAGACAAAATATACAGTCCCTAAATGCTCCTGCATTAAAAAGAAAACTGTCAGAAGTTGAATTTGTTTAAAATTTTCCAATATTCACTGAAAAGCTTTATTTTATAACACTGAAATTTATTCATGCATTTGTTAATTTTCCGCCTCCCACACACATTTAAAAGTCAAGATTGTATTTACGAATGGCAATGTGGCATTTCTATTTTAGAAAAATATTTCAACATTTGAAAATATTTTGGCAACGGCAGTTCGGCAAAAAAACTTTAATTTTTTTGAAGAACAACTTAGTTGCCAAAAGTGCGATAAAGCATGCTAGCTGGCAACCCAGCAGGATAGCTTTCTATTGTTCTGAGCGGCTGCCTAGGGACGTCCTGATTTGATTGGACCTGTCTATGGTGCCGCCACGCCAAGCGCCAAATTTGAACTGGCGGTTAATAAATTGGCGTTGTTTTGGCCGGCGGTTAAAAATGTTTAGGTTTGCTCTAATAAACAAATCCACGATGGTTTCTCGCCGCTTGCCATCAGATTTGTCTATGGTAGCGTGATTTTTGTGATTATTAATGATTAAATATGTCTATTTATGTAGGGCAAAAGTTTTCTTCCTATGCAGACTTACAGGACAAGGTTGAAAATTATTCGCAGGAGCAGAAAGTTCATTTTTGAAACCACCACGTTGTGAAAATGCCGACCCATCTTTATACTACAAAATAAGGTTTTCTTGTGTTCATGGTGGAAGAGAATGCAGTGGCAAAAATAATTGCACTGGGCAAAGAAAAACGAAGTGAGTGACGTTTTTTCACATATACTTTATTGAAATTTTGTGGTTGAATTTTACTTGTAATGCGTTAGTAAATCAAATTAATCGCTTTATGCTTTCATTTTTTGTTTTACCCTTTGCATTATGCTCACCTTTTTATTTGATTAGCTCTTGGTATGTCCAAGTCCCATTCTGCCCCTGAAATACCTTCCAGGAACAGCGACACCCCTCGTTTTATTTATACCCTGAGCGTTTTGTTCACCATTTTATCTGATTTTCACAATATAATTTCTAAATAATAATTCAAGAACAGTGATGACCTCACCTCCTCCAGGAAAAACCGCACCCCCCCCCCCCCCAGAAAAAAAACTATTTAGCCACTGAAGAACAATGCCTTTCTTCTATAGAAAATGGGAAAAATTCCTGCAACACCCTAACCCCTCCCCCCACACACAAAAGTATTACTAATACAGCCTGTGCCATGCCCTGCTATGCATTCCTGACTGAAATATTTCTGTATGATACAATTGTAAACGCGATCCATTTTCTTTCCAATCATATTCAGTCATGTATAAACTACACGTTCCAAGATCCCTTTACCTATAGTTACATGTGGTTTAACAAGTTTAATTGGGCTTTGAGTAGAGCTTGGCATTTTGTTGAAGATCAGGAACCAAGCATCTCCAAACCAGCACCCCCCCCCCCCAGATGCATTAATTCGGAAGAGGACCGTGTCACAGAGAGTTCATACCAAGACTATCAGTTTAATTTTTAGGGTGATGGCTAAATTTTAAAATCTTTTTTTTTTTTTTTTTCGCATTTTGGAGGAATGTGTTCTAAAGCTTTGAAACATTATCTCTTGGGTGGGGGGAGGTATCCATCATAGACAAATATGCAAACACTTTCAATATCCAATTTAGTGCCGATCGTATGGCGATTGCAAATCCTATGGTTTTTTAATTTTGGTCAGTCTTTTGTATGTATACAGTGTAGAATCCTACCCAAATTTCTCAGATCCCCTTGACAGTAATTCGAGTATCATGCTTCTATCTATAAAGGGCTCAACAAATGAGATACTGACTGCATATATGATTGCCAGGGTTCACCGATATATATCACGGTATATATTCAATATTTATTTTGAAAATATCATGATATTTTCGATATTTCTTTATTAAACTACGATATTTTCATCGTAAAAGTTATATTAATCATATTAATAATGTTCAATCATGATTGAAATAATTTTTAGGTAAACTAAACTTATTTGATGTATTAATGAATCATTATCAAGAGATGAAATATTTTTAAGAGTATAATGATATTTTCGAACCCTGACGATGGCATGCAATATACCGCCAACTCGGCTATTTCGATCCATGGACAGCTGTTCGAGCTTATTATGCTCTCATCAGCATGTAATACGAAAGTTGTAGAGTTGCAGGCAAAAATCCTTATAAAGCAAAGAAAGCCAAAAAAAAAACTTTTAGCTAATGTGAAATTATAATACCAGCGAGCTACCGCACTTGGTACGGGACAACTCGTAAATTTTTTTGGCAAAGCTCAAGGTATAAAGCAGTGAGTAATCGCCCCTAAGCAAGGGCTAAGGCAAAAACATTCAATATACCGCCAACTCGCCTTTGGTATTTGTAATATGGTTTAGCCTTGAATATTTAATTGTATTAAGTATTACTTTTATGTTTAAACGAGAACGTGACTTTCTTATTATAAAATTAATAGAACGACTTGAGATTTGAGAAATGTTGTTGCGTTAAGCTTTTTCCTAAATTCAATGTACTTTAATAAATTACTTAATATGTTATAAAGTCTACTATTATTATTTATATACTTCATCCAGAGTCTCGATACATTATATGACATGGTGGCAGCTGGAAACGAATCTAAACCCAGTGAATTATAAAGGTCAGTTATTTTGAAATATAATTAAAGGTCAGTTAAGAGATATATTCTGACTATTGTGAAACTGAGTGTTAGTACTTGATTAAAGAATAGTATATCTTGAAATGGAATTAAAAGCACCTTCAAGTATGAAATTATCCGGTAATTTGTCCGAAAACTGGAACAAATTTAAGCAACGTTTTATGATTTATTTGGAGGCATCCGATAAAATGAGGAAGCCCGATAAAATGAAAATAGCTTTATTATTAGGAATAATGGGCGAAGAATGTATAGAAATATTTAATAGCTTCAAACTTAGTGAAGCAATTGGAAATAATTTTAAAGAAGTTTTAAATGCTTTTGACAATTATTTTCAGCCAAGGACAAATACTGTGATTGCGCGTTATAAATTCTTCAATACCAAGCAAAAAGAAGGTGAATCTGTTGATTCCTTTGTTACGAATCTAAAAAATTTATCGAAAGACTGTTGTTTTGAGAATCAAGAAGACAGCTTAATTCGTGATTTATTAGTAATCGGTGTACGAGATTCTGCGATGAAGGAAAAATTGCTCATGGAAACCGAGCTAACTTTGGAAAAAGCTATAGAATATTGTAGGGCAAAAGAAGCCAGTAGTAAAGAAATTCAGATTATGAGTGGACATTTGGATTTCAATTCAGTAGACATAGACGCCGTTAAGAGTAAAAAGGAACATAGAGAAGAAACAAATAAGTATAAAGAAAAACATTTTGATAACCGTCGCAAGGTATTCAAAACTTGTTCTAAGTGCAATAATGTTCATGATTACGGAAAGTGCCCTGCATTCGGAAAAAAATGTTATAATTGTTCTCGTTTGAACCATTTTTCTGTCGCGTGCAAACTGAAGAAAAATAACTCTAGAAAAATAAACGAAATGCACAAAAATGATCAGTTTTCGACGCCAAATAAAGATGAAGATAATTCAGTTAAATTAGACTCAGTAAACTGTCAGATTAATACTTTAAAGTCAGAATGGAGAGAAAACGTTTTATTAAATAACACAGAAGTGTATCTTAAAATTGATACTGGAGCCGAGGTAAACGTGTTGCCTTTCAAGATCTTTAAAAATGTGAGGAAAAATGAAAATTTAGAAAAAACCGAGAAAACATTGACATCATACACGGGACATAAACTGAAAGTTATAGGAACCTCTAAACTGATGTGTAGAGTTAAAGGCAAAGTAGAATTGTTAGAATTTTTTATTGTTGATCAAGAGACAAGTGCGTTATTAGGAATGGAAGCTTGCGAAAAATTGGGATTTGTAAAGAGAAACTCTGCGGTTAATGTTGATTCTGTGTTTGGCAAAGATATAGTTAAAGATTTCCATGATGTGTTTACAGGTCAACTGGGTAAATTACCGTACGTGTATAAGATTAAGCTTGATACCAGCGCTGAACCGAAAATTTCAGCTCCAAGAATAATTCCACATTCATTGAAATTGAAAGTAAAGCGTGAACTCGATAAAATGGTAGAACAAGGTGTCATAGAAAAAGTTGTTGAACCTACTGATTGGGTACATCCTATAGTGATAGTTCAGAAACCAAATAATTGTATTAGAATTTGTATGGACCCTAGGATGTTAAATAAATACGTCAAGAGAGAACATTATCCTATACCTACACAGCAAAGTTTGTTTTCTCAGATTGAAGGTGAATTCTTTACAGTCCTGGATGCATCTTCAGCATTTTTGCAAATACCACTCGATGAAGAAAGTTCTAACTTATGTACAATTGCCACTCCATTTGGGAGGTTCAGGTTTCGTCGATTACCTTATGGCTTATCGAGCGCCCCTGAAGTGTATCAAAATACGATAGAAAGTATTTTTAGAGATCTAGATGGAATGCTTGTCTATATTGATGATATCTTAGTTTTCGGTAAAACTGAAGAGGAACATGATAAACGTTTAGCAGCAGTTCTGAAAAGAGCCAGAGAAGCTGGATTGAAACTCTCCCCAGAGAAAAGTCAAATTAAGCAAAAATCGGTTAAATATCTGGGCTATAATTTAACTAATAAAGGAATTTCAGTAAATGACGAAAAAATTAGAGCTATTGTAGATTTTAAAGCACCGATAAATAAAACAGAATTACAGCGTTTTTTAGGAATGATTACATACCTAGGAAAATTCATCGAAAATCTCTCAGATAGAACAGGAATATTGAGAAAATTACTGAGTAAAAAGAGTGAATTTGTGTGGACTAGTAATGAGCAAAAAGTGTTTGAAAATTTGAAGAAATGTGTTTCCAATTCACCTGTTTTAGCGTACTATAATCCCGAGCTGAAATCTACTGTCTCTGTTGATGCTAGCCAGTACGGCTTAGGAGCCGTTTTACTGCAAGGAGACCACCCAGTTTGCTATGCATCATGTGCGCTTAATGACACTCAGCAAAGATATAGCCAAATAGAGAAAGAACTTTTAGCTATTGTGAATGGTTGTAAGAAATTTCACTTCTATATCTATGGTACTGATACGATAGTGGAGACAGATCACAAGCCTCTTCTTGGTTTGTTGAAAAAACCAATTGAAAATCTTTCTCCACGACTACAAAGAATGCTGTTTGAACTTTTTAAATACAGAATTAAATTAGTATACGTTCCAGGGAAGAAACTCTATGTAGCAGATGCTTTGTCTAGAAGCCCCTCGAACGTCTATGCAGAGACGAGTTTCTTGGAGGGAGGAGCTGCAACTGTGCATACGATTCTATCAACAACAGATGAACGAACAACTGAAATGCAAACTGCGGTAAAGGAGGATGAAGATCTGACAAAATTAAAGTTGCTTATACAGAATGGATGGCCAAAACGATTTAATCAAGTTCCAGAAAAACTGAGGCCATATTGGAATTTTAAAGAAGAGTTACACATTAGCAATGACTTGATTTTTCTTGGAAATAGACTTGTTGTGCCAAAGAAAATGCAAACCTACGTGTTATCTAAACTGCATTCTGCACATCTAGGTATCACTACATGTCAAAACAAAGCTAAAATATCTTTATACTGGCCGAAAATGAGTGAAGATATTAAAGATTACGTAGAAAGATGCCAAGTCTGTCAAGAGCGCCAAACTGCAAATCCGAGAGAGCCATTAATGCCTTATGATATTCCAAAACTGCCTTGGGAAGAAGTAGGCGTAGACTTTATGTATTTGGATGGAGACAACTTCTTACAAGTAATAGATTACCATTCAAAATTTATAGAGCTAAGGAAATTAAATACGAAAACAGCTACAGCAGTAATAAGCTCCCTCAAGCAAATATTTCGTACACATGGTATTCCGCGGAAAATACATTCAGACAATGGCCCACCTTTTGACAGTCAGGCGTATTTATCATTTTTGAAATCGTACGATATTGAACCTATGACATCGTCTCCCAGATATCCAAGATCTAATGGAATGATTGAAAGATCAATAGGAACAATGAAGAACATACTTTTCAAAGTTAAAGCTTCCGGAGGTGATCCTAATTTGGCGATCTTAGAATATAATAACACGCCTAAGTTTAAACTGCCATCTCCAGCCGAAATGTTGATGGGAAGACGTTTGAGGACAATGGTACCTCAGAAGACAACTTTATTAAAGCCTGTATTCTCCACTAAAAATAATATTCAGCAACTCAAAGAAAATCAAAATCAGCAAAAATATTATTATGATTTGTCTACAACTAATTTAAAGCCATTAAATGTCAAAGATCCAGTGTATATACAGACTGATCATCGTAAATGGATACCAGGAACAATTATAGAGAAACACAGCCCAAGATCGTACTTAGTGAAGTCAGAAGAAGGATCTGTATTTCGTCGTAACAGAATACACCTAAGGCTAAGAAAGTTAGACTATTCCACCCCATCCATACGCAGTGTTCCAGAGACTCACAGAAAGGCGAGACCTAAAAGAGCGACTAGACCGCCAATTCGTTTTAAAGACTATGTGTAATTTTTAATATTTGCTTTAGAACTTATCGCCAAATTTTAATATTTAGTTTTATTATTTCGTTTTATTTTGTTTTGTTTCATTGAAAAGAAAGGGCGTGTAATATGGTTTAGCCTTGAATATTTAATTGTATTAAGTATTACTTTTATGTTTAAACGAGAACGTGACTTTCTTATTATAAAATTAATAGAACGACTTGAGATTTGAGAAATGTTGTTACGTAAAGTTTTTTCCTAAATTCAATGTACTTTAATAAATTACTTAATATGTTATAAAGTCTACTATTATTATTTATATACTTCATCCAGAGTCTCGATACATTATATGACAGTATTCTAATTTCACATTAGCTACCAGTTTTTTTGGCTCTCTTTGCTTTATAAGAGGATTTTTGCCTCCAACTCGACTACTTTCATATTCCATGCTGATGAGAGCACAAAAAGCTTGAAACAGCTGTCTATGGATCGAAATAGCCGAGTTGGCGGTATATTGCATGTTTTTGCCTTAGCCTTTGCTTAGGGCTTACTTACTTACTGCTTTATACCTGATGATGGCGTTTAAGCCTTGTGTTATGACACACTAACTATATTCTATGCTACCAAATGTGTTATAAACATTTTAATGGTAATTTTTGGGGCCTCTCTGGCCGAGAGATATAGTATTCTCCTCGTAAGCAAGAGGCGTAGGTTCGATTCTTGCTAATGCCCTGAGTTATTTCCTCTCTTTGTGCTGTAAATCTTTCTTGTGATGTCTTATATGTTATAAAAAATTAAGAAGTTCAACCCTATGGGACAATAGCAAACCAAGTCTTTATAGTTATTAGACTATTACATGACAACATCAGTAATTTTTTGTTGCATTAAATAAGCAATTTAAAAACCTATATAAAGCTTTCAGACTAATATTTATAAGTTAAATAACTTATTGAATTTTATTTTTACAGGGAACTAATCGTAGTGGATGTAAAGCTTACATTAGACTTATATTGTCTGAAGATGATAAACATTTGGATGTCGTTCAAATGGAGTCCAATCAAAATCATCCAATTTCAGAGGCAATCTATGAAACACAACTTTCAAAAGTGTTATGCATGTAGCAGCTCTGCAGCTAGCATTGATGTTAAATGTAAAAGTTGTTTATCATCATTCCATTCAAGATGTGTGCAGCAAAATTCACTTGACATTGGTATAAAATGGTTCTGTGAGTTGTGCAAACAGGTAACTACAATTTGTGTTTGTCTCTTTTTTGAACTTAATAATCTATTTCAGCCATTTAATTGAGGCAAATTAGGAGGTACTAGGATCTCTTCGTTGCTCATGTTTGTGAGCTTAATATCTTTATTTTTATGACGGATTTAATTTTTCATGCTTTTAATGTAATAAAAGTTCAAATAGACCTGAGAAGAAAAAAAATATATGAACTGTATCTGAATTCAGGTGTAGGATAAAATTTTATTTTGTTTTATTCACCAATTTTTGCAATAGAGAGAGATATAGATGCGCCCCTGGTTTTGGAATTTTGTCTTCCAGGGCTTAATTCACCAATTTTTGCAATAGAGAGAGAGAGAGATAGATGCGCCCTTGGTTTTGGAATTTTGTCTTCCAGGGCTTATTACTTTTTTTATAGTTGGCTTTCGTTGCTGGGAATGTACAGGTTTCTCTGGGGTGCTGAATGCCAAATGTTTTAGGCTTTTAAGATTAGATTAGATTAGTTTTTTTTTTTTTTTTTTTTTTTCAGTCTGCTGCTCATACTTTGGGTAGCATTAATTCTTTCATTGTTGCATTACTTTTTAACCAAATTTATTCTAGGTGCACTTATTTTGTCTGTTTGTGTAATAAACTATCTGATAAGTCTTGTCACTCTCAGGTTAATAATTATTGTTCATTTTTACAGGATGCTGAGGAGAGTACCTCCCACTGAAATTGAAAACATGTAGAGGTGCTGATGTTTATGTTGGGATATAATTCATTTCCCCATTTTATGATAATTTTTGTTCTCATTTTAGCAGAAAATGTTTTTTAAAAATATAATTAGTATTGTTAATTGTTTTTGGATGCTACATTGCTTTTCTTAACTTAAATTTGAAGATATTTAACTCTTTTCGTACCTCTGATATGTATGTTTGTTAGTATTTATGATGCATGTCTCATGTATAAATTTACAAATTGACTTTTTTGAATTTTAGTATTTACCACTTTTGTAAGCAAAACTGTTTTTTATACTCTGAAAAAAGATCTTAGCATTCTCATAAACATTAATGTATTAATAGATTTTAAAAGTTGATGGAATTGTTTTAAAGTTATTTTTTACTCCAATACTTTTACAAATATGAAAAGTGTCAATAATGGTATTAAATTTCACTTCAAGTGTCTAACTCTTAAGTGCTGCATGATCCTTGCAAATGTCTTTTATTTAGTTGCTTTGATTGATAAATAGCTTTTTCTCCCATGAAAAAACAATAGAGTTGTAATATTGATTCTTTTATGAAAGTTTCATGAGTATTTTATTGTAAAGTTTTCTAAACTAAATTTGAAATTCTTAGGGGATTATAGAGTCATGGCTCTGACGTGAAATTACATATTAAAAGCTCTATTTTTTTAGAAATCTGAACTCGGCTGATATAAAGCCCTTTTATTGGTTAATTGTAGATATCCATCAAACTATTTTTTGTTTATGAGATTTTTAGGTAAACTTTAGCTTATGATGTCCATATTAAGGATGCTTAATAATTGCCATTATAATGTGTTGTTTTGGTGACTGTTAAAATCATTTATATTATTTTCCTGCTCTAATATTTTGTTTTCCACCAAAGTTATGAAGTATTGTGTAGCTTATGCATGGAATAAAAATTTATGACTCACTCAGCATTACATAATTTTAAAGAAAAATTAGTACATTATTATTGTTCCTTTTTGAATTGTTTTCCAAACTGTCAGTTTTATAAGTTCAAAATGTTAATTATGTTTAAAATTAACATTTTTTGTAACTAATTGATTAGTTTTCCTGGGATGTATTTCTTTTGTTCTTGATAGATAAACAATCTTTTTGTTAATGAGTTTTTAAGTTATTTAATAGATTGCACTCATGTAACTTTTTCTTCTGTAAATTCGCAGTCTGAAACCATGCATTTCTAGTTTTTGTTTTTCATTTGGTGTATAAATAATACCTGACATTGGTGTTAAAAACCTGATGTATCCAAGTATCAAGGAAGTGTAAAAATATAGTATCAAGAGGTTGATAAAATAGTTGCATTAGAAATTAGGGAAAATGATTTTGTTTTTCCTGTAGCCACCCTGAATATTTTTCTAATTATAATTACTGTTAAAATCGTGTATTTGCTGCAGTTTTGGAGTTGTTGTGGAATTGTTATTTCTACCAATATTTCCTGAAAGTAAAATTAAATAGGAGCTCATGTTAAATTTTTATACTCTGTAAGTTTAGGAGCTTTTGATGTTTAAATTTGTTTGATGTTTTACAACTCTTAAAAGATGACATATTCAAAAATTAAAAAATGTTTTCAAAATAACTATGATAACAGTTTTGATATGTATGAATTTACAAAAAAGTAATAAAGAAATTTTTACTATATGTGTAGTTTTTTATGGGCCTTTCTCACAAAGGAATTTCACTGCTAAAATTTGGGTAAACCTGTACAACTTGATTTTAAGCTTTGTTTAAAGTAACAAAGTGTGAGCTTTGGGATGAAAAATCATTCAAGAAAAGCAATAGAAAAAAAAGTCCATAGTATAAATTATACCTGGTGCCCAAACTTGTCACATAATTCCATCAAGAAAGAAACTAAGTAAAAAGCATTACCCCGCAATAAATATTGTCACAAAACATTAAAGCCCATTTTACATTTTTTTTTTTTTTGCCTTACCGTGAAAGTTATGTGAGTCCAGATTATTACGTGTGTAACAAATTGATACGTTTTTAAAAAGCATAGTTTTTAAGACAACATAGGCAGAAGGGGAAGTGACTGCCCCTCACTTTCAAAATTAAAGAGGCTTTGCGCTCTCAACTACTTACCAGAGTTAAAAATTAATAATAAAAAATTATTTTTTTCTTCAAATTGATTTATAACACGAAAATAAAAGGTATAAACCACCTTTTTTAAAGATCATTTAATCCGTAATAATTAGAGATGGTACGAAGCTTCGGTCTGGCCGAAGCATGATTTGTGATACGGCTGCTTCGGCCTGTAAAAATTTATGCTGTAAATTTGCATTTTTCAATATTGTCTTTTAAGCTGTACACACTTATAAAATATAAAACAAGAAAATGATTGAACCCTGGGAACCAGAAACTTTTCAATAGTTAAAAGTATTTTATAGTTAACTTGAAACTTGTAAAGAAATTGTTTAATTAAATTACATTTTGTTAATAATCTTAGGAGCAACTTTAGTTGCTTTGAAATGAAGTTGGTGAAATTTGGATTTCTTGAAACCTTTTTAGTGTTGATATTTCAAGAAAGTTACCAATTTTCAACATCTGACAGGGAGTTTTTTTTAGTCGTATTTTATTTAACAGAGTTTTTTATACGTAAAAAAATTGTCTGAAATTGATTAATATATTGAGTAAATTTAACCCATTTTGTATATACTGATCAAGTTTATTAATAATAGTTCACGATCGTAAAGCATCCTTAGAATTATCAAAAAGTTAAATTGAAGCTGCATTTTAATTAATTATTATCCGAGGCACCTCCTTTCCTTGCACATCCACTTGTAACGAAAGATTTTGTTTCGATTTCATTTGTTACTTAAAAAGGAAGAATGCACATACATAAAATCGAACACAGTCAACTGAACTGCAAAATTTTAATAGATATCTATTACAATATTAAGATATTATGAAATAGCAGCTAATTTGTAGTTAAATTATTCTATGATTTAATATTTGATCATCATATGATCATATCAGTTGATTGATTGATACCATCATATGATCATATCAATTGTTGAAATCATATTAGTTGATTTTATTATAAACATTAACTCAACTGCAGAACATACGTTTCATATTCTAAATAATGCTTCATATTACTTAGCTGCAGTTAAAAAAACACAGAAAAGTCTTTTTTTTTCTTGTACTAGCAATACAAAACAAACAACGAAAAACAAAACCTTTAATTAGTGAAATTAATTAGAAAATGAGACAGTTAGCTGAAAATGTTGTTCAACACTAAGGATATTCACCCATACTGGTATGTCATATTGTATGTATTTATTATATGTGTTTTATGCTAAAACATCAATATGTTCCGTAGCCGAAGCTTCGGCCACTATTTGCCGAAGCTTCGGTATTTGGCCAAACTCCGCTTCGTGCCATCTCTATAATAATAATTTAAAGTATCGAGATACGTTTCCCGCACGTGAGGCATAAGCACTTAAAAATTTTCAATTAGGCATATCATCATTTATAAACAACATGATCTAGTAACTGCTGTGATGCATCTCTATAAGAAGTGTGCCCATCTCCAAAGAATGATGGCGCACCCTTTAAATTTTAAATGCTAAAAAGTACACAATCCCCTCCCAACAAGAGACTCTCTGAAAACTAGTGCCATATACCCCCCCCCCCCGGGTGATGAGACATATTAAGAGCAGCAATAGACTGGAACTTGGGGAAAATTGTGTGGAAAAACTATCTGTGACAATACACTCTAACCTGGGAAACCCTGAACGTTAATTTGTGGGAGAGTGAAAATTTTCAATTTGCTGAACAGAACTCCAAGTTTATCCAAATAGATAAAACACGTGGGTGCACACTAAGCACATCTAATGAAAAGGGAAAATCAGGCATTTAAATTTTGAAATATTACACTTATGTCTAAAAATTTTCCGAATTTCAGAGCAGATTAAAGTTACTCAAATTTGACATTTTTAATAACGTATTCATTAATGACCAAAGAAACAAACGTTTTTATACTTTTATTAAAAGAATGGCTGCAAAAGCACGGACGTAGTAATTTCTAGGGGGGGGGGCTTGATGATTATATTCATCAGCCTAAACATCCCCCAAGAAGGGACAACTATATTTATAGAGACAAAATATACAGTCCCTAAATGCTCCTGCATTAAAAAGAAAACTGTCAGAAGTTGAATTTGTTTAAAATTTTCAAATATTCACTGAAAAGCTTTATTTTATAACACTGAAATTTATTCATGCATTTGTTAATTTTCCCCCTCCCACACACATTTAAAAGTCAAGATTGTATTTACGAATGGCAATGTGGCATTTCTATTTTAGAAAAATTTCAACATTTGAAAATATTTTGGCAACGGCAGTTCGGCAAAAAAAACTTTAATTTTTTGAAGAACAACTTAGTTGCCAAAAGTGCGATAAAGCATGCTAGCTGGCAACCGAGTAGGATAGCTTTCTATTGTTCTGAGCGGCTGCCTAGGGACGTCCTTATGATTTGTTCAAGGATTTGTTAATGTTAAAAAAAGTAAAATTTCTTTCGATTCACTGTGGCTGTGCCGGAAGATTATTCTCTGCGCATGCGTAAAAAAAACATCAATCGAAACCGAAACTTAAATTTTGATAACATGACAAAATGGCATTTTACGCAATCCAATCGTACAAATTTCAAGTTCCTTTGTTATGTTTGAAACTTTTTAACGAACAGTTGAATTAGTTACTGAAGAAATTATTTTAAGGTTCGCATTGTATGTAAATAGTTGCAAAAGGGAAGTCACGTGCATACTATATCTGCTGTTATTCTAAACACTTGTTTTCATTCTGACTGTTGTAGAATTTTTATTTTCAGAAACATTGCTGCACTACTTCAAGTAACTTTTCAAGATTTTATTGGCTTTTAAATAATTTATGGAACTGTGGTTATGGTTTATGATGTTTGAAGAATTATTATCTTTTTTCATTGTATAAATAGAGTACAATTCTCATATATATATATATATTTTTTTTTTTTTCAACTGGAAATGTTGTTTTATCTATGTATTGCTTTGCTTCTAATTGTTAAGATTCTGAGCTCACGTTAAAACACGAATAACTTTTCTTACCACTGTATACTTTGTGAATGAGTGAAATGGGTGAATGAGAAAAATTCTTATCATTTAATGAAGTAATGTTAATTTTGTAAAATTGGTTAACTTCATTTTTATTAAAATGTATCAGTGGTTCTAATTTTGTATCTTTTGTTTTATACGTTTCATTTGTTCACCTGTTTCCTAATTATCTCTTTAGGATGTGAAGATTGAATTTTAATTTATTTCCTGTTGAAAATTCATTGCTTTACAGTTACTAGTTTTGGAATTAATATGTAAATTATTAGAGGTTTTTGTGGAATGGTAATAATGTTAAATTGAGTACAGTATTAGCAATAACTAGCCCATATACCAACTTGTTCGAAACATAGTTACAATATAATAGAACATTAGTGATCAGGTGTTCCTTTTTTAATAGGACAATCCCATTTTATGCCCTGTTGTCTTTTTAACCCTTTGCTGCGCAAGACCTTAAATATTTTGAAATGTAATGAAAAAATACAATGAGTTTATTTAATTGATCATCAAGACTAGAATTTGCAGTCGAATTTTTTTCCCATGAGTTTGTTTAGCAGTGGGTGGTGTCCCCATTTGACCACATCCCCCACCTAGGGCATGAGAAAAAGGGCTTGGCACAGCCACTGAGCATCTAAGGGTTAAATAATTATTTTTTTCCCTTGTAAGTCCTGGTTTATAATTTACATTCCATCTTACAATAAAAGGTGCAACCAGATTTTTGGGAATGAATACAATGAATAAGAGTGCTTTGCTCTTATTCTGTGTTAAAAAACATGACGTTAGGAAATAATGAAGTTGAATTCACAAAAAACATATCGAATTTGACATTTGTTTTTCAGGAAAAACTGCCTGCAAAAGTTGATCGAATATTTTTTAGTGAATAACAGTTAAACATCCATCAAATCTCTACTGCGTGTCAAAAGAAACTTGAAACTATATTCTCATCCAAGATTAATTCTTCATATTCATGCAGGAAATTTTTTGACTTTTTGAAATGATATGCAAATTTATTTTCATAACGATTGCTTATGACAGCAGGTGTGTTTGACCCTTATTAAGGAAATTATATACCAAATAAATAAATAAAGAAGGATAGAAAAAAAAATGAAGTTGAGTTTTGACTTCTTGAATTCAAAATATGTTTTTCACAATGACGAATTGTGATAGTAGGTAGGTGTGTAGGGGATTGTGTGTGTATGTTCTGCTACCATGTCCTGCATTGCTAAGGAACTGGTGCGATGGGATGCAATACAGTGGAAGATTTCCAATCTGAAAAAGGAGCCATGCTGCAATGTTTAACAAATTTTCATTGCTCAAAAATGCTGTGACTTGTAAGATTGAAATTAGCACCTTTTTAGTTTTTTTCTCCACAAGAGTTCTTTTTATCAATGTAATCTAATTAATCCGTTGCTTAAAAATTAAAAAAACTAAAACAGTGATTTTATTAAGTATGTACACTTTAGGGCTGCCACATGTCAAATTTGTTTCTGATAAGAAATGAGAAATTTTTCTGTTTGATAATACATTGAGCCTGTGAAGAGAAAAAAAAATGTTCTCTTCGGTCCTTCGCCCCTGTAAATGATATGTGCTAATTTTTAGTATGAAAAGCCTGGTCACATTAGGTTATAATGAAAAGTAGTCATGTAAATTTATTCATCTTTAATTAATTCATGTTAAACTTATTCATATATTCAGGTTTAATCAAAAAACTGATCTTTTTTCCTGTTTCAACTTATAAGTTTTTACTAATTTTGGATGAATAAAATGTTTATATATAATATAATTTAGTATTTCATGTGAATAAGCTGTAAATTCACTTGTTTAAAGCAATTTGCATAAACCTTTATCTTCTTTATTTTAGAGTTCATGGATTTGAGTGTAAGTTCAAATTCTACATCCAGGCTCATTTTATGGTATTGTAAGTATTTTTTTAATCAATATTACTAATCAGAATAATCTATATTTTCTCATTAATTAAATTCATACGTGGGTCGTGGGATCACTTATCTTTTCCTTCCTACATTTTTATGTTCTTAACTTTTCGAACTATCATTAGTTTAAATATTTTACGTGTAGAAATAAAATTGTTTTAAATGGGACATGGGAATTAAAATAAAATATAATTTGCTATTCAAAAGCTTACAAAAATAATAATTAATAGATAAAATTATTTAACTAATCAAAAATGTGACCTATTTGATTAACTTCACCAAGGGTAGAATTTACAATAAGTGTATTATTATGGCCCTCAAGCTGATATGCAGGTGAATTTTAGTGTCCTCCCTGCGAGAAAATCTGCTAATTTTCAAAGTAGTGGTCTGACCCCCCCCCCCCCAAAAAAATCTCAAAATGGGGCGTGGATGGGCAAAAAAATTTACTCCATGTTGGTGCTCCTAAAATGTGATGTCCAAGTCCATTGGCCTGTTGCACCGTGTATTTATCAGGCCCTATTTATTATTATGAACCAGTGTCCAGCCAAAAAGTTCCTAATTTTAAGAGTTAGTTAAGATTTTTCTCCTGTTTGTTATTTAACAGTAACCAAGGGGAATTTCGGAGAGACTCACATAATAAGTTTTCATACCATTCATGAGCTATATTATGTACTCAAAAAATTAAAAACTTAAAAAACATTTTTGGAGTTAGAGTTTGGAAAATTAATATTTATCCTGCTGATTGTATTTTCTATTTTATTTTGTAGTGTATTCGAGTTGAGTATTACACATTTAAGTTGGTAAGTGATACTTTTAACATTATATGCTTTTAAGTAGTTAACTAAATGTAATTTGGATGTATCTGTCAAAGGTTACATTTGTTAAAAACTGTTGTAGAGCGAACTATATACTACAAATTTAATTAACTAATGTGTCATAAAACAATTATACCAAGGTTTTTCCGAAAAATTTAATTTTTACTCATGTATTTTAAGTTTAAAAAAAAACTTTTTAGTTAATTAATGTGTATTTTCATTGGAATTTAACACAGAATTTATTTAAAAATGCATTATTTCACATCTGGTGACAATTTATTCACATTTTATACAGATTTTTAGCAAAGATGTTAAACTGAACGGGCTGTTTGCCTGACAATGATGTTTACCATAGCAATTTTGGTTTTTTGCCCTGTAACTGAAACTGATTGGAGTAATAATTTAAGGAAATATAAAGTAAGTGCCAATCAAATTAATCCCAAGTTGGATAATAGGCGAAGTTTTTGATTTTTTAATTTATTTTTAAATGATAGAGTTACACACACGAATATCACCGGTGAAATTTTTTTTCCACACAAGTAGTTTTTTTGTAAAAAATTTTAAAGTTTACGCGATTGTAACGTCACTGGGCTTTTGGATTTTTCCCTCTTTTACCGTGAAGTGCCAAGCTTTAGCGAGAAACATTGATTGGGCACAACTAAAGCTGTTTACTGTGCTTTCTTAGCGCTAGTTCCAAGGGTTGCCGGTAATAGGCAAAAATGGCCGAGTAATGCCTCTCTAAAAATTTGAATATGGTTTTCACCGTGAAAGGTTTAAAATAATCATCACTGACAGGTTGGATTACCTTTTCACAAATCTTATTTCTATAGTTAGTAGACTTAAACTAATTAATAACGGAAGGAAAGAAAAACTTCACAGTGAAAAGATGGTATACTTGCAGTACTACTTTTGTGGGTGAAAGGCTGAAATTAGAGCCATCAGACATCACTGATTTCGCTTTCGAGGGTCTCTTTTTAAAAATCAATCATTGTGTAGGGGAAGATGTTGTACCTTGGGCCACGTTGTACCTTGGGCCAGCATGCATATCTCTTTTCACAAAACACATAGAAGGCCAAAACCCATCCGCCTTGTTCGATTTGACTCTAGAGGACATTGCATCTTTGATTTATTCTTATATCTCATGTACATGCTAAAAAAAGTTGAAAAGAAAGTTTTGCCTACATTTAAGTAATTTTTTTGTGACTTATGTTTTTTGTTTTGTTGAAAACAGAATCTGCAAAACAGCTAAAGTAAAACAGCAAATAAGAAGTATAAATATTTATCTTTCTTTCTGCAATAATTATGTTTTGAAAACTTAACTTGCAAACTCAGCACCCATTTTCTTTTCTATAAAACCATGTGGTTGTACCTTGGGCCACTCAACTATGTTGTATCTTGGGCCACTTAACTATGTTGTAACTTGGGCCACTTAACTATGCTGTGTTTTGTGCCATTAAACTAATAGAGCAACATATGTTTCTGGATCTCAGTCAACTAACTACACTTGCTTCAACATCCATTTTATCATCTCCTGTTGCATTCTCTCTTCAAATGATTAGACTCTTTCCAAAAGCAGGACTTAGGAAAACAATTTCCTGTGGAAGGAAACGTGGAAAAACTAGAATTTTAACAGACACTCCTGAGAAAGAACAGATTGAACAAAAGAAACGTCAAACTATCTCAAAAATTTGTGCAAAAATAAATAGAATCAAGTTCTTGAAAGCTATTTTGAGATACCATATGCAGATTCCAGTGAAGATAATGCAATGATAGAAGAAATTACTTAAACAAACAAAATAAAATTGTGAAAGACTTAACAAAGCTTTGTACTAACCAGATTAGCATTAAAGAAGAAATTTTCTTATTTTGTAGCAGAAGTTATAAAATATTTAGTTCGATGCGAATTAGAAATGAAGTTTTACAAGCATTGTGGAAATACAGAAAAATTTATCATAGAAAAAGAAGATATTTATGTCATTAATATTGATGGCATTGAGATAGTGCTACTTCCACCAAATAAAACTGGACAATCAGAGCGCCAACTTTGCCAAATTTCTTTTGCTGTAAATTTCAGAAAATATAGCATTTGCTTTTAAATTCACTTTTTTAAAGGAGGCCCAAGGTACAACACTATGTGGCTCAAGGTACAGCACCATGTTGTACCTTGGGCCATTTTGCATTTTCTTACTTTATTACATTTTACCACTTTCTTATAAATACTTTCTTTAAAGCTAATATATTTATAAGAAGCTAAATGTATGAGTGTTCTTTCCCTATAAAAAAAATTGAATATGAGAGTTAAATTTGTATCAAGAAACAACTCCGAAAATAAGTGGCCCAAGGTACAACACCTTCCCCTACTAATATTCGGTGATGGTAAATTTTTGTGTTTTGTAAGTCTCTAAACAATATCTAATAGTCAAAGCTGGAATATTCAATTAGTCGAAACTTCCCTATGGATGTCAAGTTATTGAAAGTTCTTTAGGATACAACAGAGTTAGGGTTTTTGAGTTGCTTTAGTGCACAGAAGTTGCAATTAGTGTAAATTTTATAAAGTTAAACAAGTAAAATAAAATACGAGACAATTTTTCAATCTCGCAACTATACCTCAACACTCAAATTTTGAATTGGTAGCCAATCAAGGGCGGATCCAGCTTCTGGCTAAGGAGGGGGTCATTTTCGGAAAGGGGGGGGGGGGGTCAAAGTGCAATATTTGGGCAAAAATGGGGGGTTTTGACATTTTTTTCGAAATTTAAGTACCAAAAATGAAATTTTTTGCTATATTTTGTCGGTTAAGGGGGGGGTCATGACCCCCATGACCCCCCCTCTGGAATCCGCGCCTGTAGCCAATGGCTACTAACACCCCACAAAATGGTAGCCAAATTTCAGAAAATGGTAGCCAAACTAAAAATTAAAAAAAAAAGTGCGTAAAATGTGTAGGTATTTAGAAAAATATATTTAAATTTCAAAGCAATAATGTAAAGCTCAATGTTTATATTAACAACATTTGTTCTAAACTGCTACCTTTACGTTTCTTAAAAATAGATGCATGACTAAACATCATACATCATCCATTGCTCAAATATATTGTGAAAAAGGTTAAAATTAAAGAAAACATATGAATTTCGAAAATTTTAAAACTCAATGACATTTTTGTTTTCTGAAACATGATTTGTTTGAAATAAGGAAGCACTTAGTTCTATTCAGAAATATTTCATGAACAAGTAATATATGCTTTGCAGTTTGTTCTCAGTCTATAACTAAATTTTAAGATAAAGAAGGCAGCATAAATGATAAACATAAATAATTGCAAGTATGTATTTTAAAATTCATTTCTTCCAGATGTTCGAAATATAAATTTGAACAGTATAAAATTGAGTAATTTCTAAGTCACAATAAATTTTTTATATAATGATACTGGAATATGTTATAAATATTCAGATATGATTCCATTTCAGGTAAGTGCATTATGTAGTTATTACAGATTATCAATCTTTGGCTAATTTCATATGATTATTGTTATCTAGCTACTATTTAAAAAAAAAACCTAAGCTCATGGCATACCTGCCAACATGTCTACTTAGAAACCGTACTAACCAGGAAAGTACTCGACTTAAGTAATAACGAAAAAAGTTAAAAATGGTACCATTCGAAAGAGCATACTGAGACATGTCTTAGACCCAAAGATCAAGTGCCCTCGTTCCTCGTTTTCGAGATAAGGGGTCGTAAAGTCGGCCGAAAAGTAGCCAAATTTGAAGACTTGGCAAGAAATTGAAGCTACCTCCCGATTCTCCCTTCCGCTGCTTGCTTGACATCGCATCATTTCCATGTTTGGTCATTCGCAAAGAAAGTAAAAGATGTTTTACGTTAACCCTTACTTGTATGAGCTAAAATAAAGAATGCTGATCAAGACTATGATGTGGAAAGCAGAGAGCTTTATCCAGAGGAGCGAAAACTTTACAAAGAAGTTAAAGTTTTATCTTTTTACGATTGATAACAATACATTTTAGAATTTTAGTTATTTTAAGTTTTTTTACTGAACTAAGTTGTATGTGTTAATTATTATAACTTAAAATATATTGCACGTGTTTCTAAATGAATAATCCGGGATAATTAAATAAGTATGAAAAGCAGCTAATATGAGCTCATGTACAAAAAATGAAATAAATAATCTTTGGGGTAGAAATTAAATTGTCATGGATTATGGTATCAGTTCTTATTTCAAAAAAAAAAAAAATCGATACAAGAAGTTTCACTATCTGCCAACTCTTAGCAAAAACATTTATTTTTTTAAAATTGAAATCGAGAAAAAATAAATTACAATTTTAAAAAGAAAACGAATTAGTAAATATCAATAGCTGCAAAATTATCTCCATGTCGGAAATTACATCAAGGGTAGAGGGAAATAATTATTTCCATTCTTAAAATATACTAATAGAGTCGACATTCATTGTAAAAACCCCTGCCGTTCAAACAAAATTGGTCACTGTAGCGAAAAGTCTCTGTAACGTAAATGTAAAACATATTGCATGTTAATTTCGTACTGTTTAAAAACACTGGAATAACTTTTACTAGTTCTGCTGTACGTTCATCGGGTAAGAAAAGACTAACAAAATTGTAAATCAATACAAGTTTTAGCTTACTTTTCTGTAAAAGTAGAAAATAGGTGAAAAAAATCATGAAAGAATTCCTGATGCACTGAAAAAAAAAAACACTCAAAACAATTGAGTCGAAAAAGCACAACTTAATAAAAATAATTAAATACACAGAGAAATTTAAAATAGGAAAGTTGGGTTTTGAGCTGCGGAAACTGTGTACCTGTCAGTCTGTCTATTGGTCAGTTTTTCTGCCCCCCCCCCCCCGCAATAACTTTTGAGTGCATAGTCCGATTCGATTTTTTTTTTTTGATCGAAAGATCTCAGTGAGGACAATACACTCCCATATTCGACTTCTTGATTTGAATAATATTTCATTCAATTTCGAATTTCCGATTTTTTCCCCTGTCCTCACTTATAACTTTTGAGGGAACAAGTTCGATTCGAGCGAACATTTTTTTTTTTCGAAATATCTCAGAGAAAACACCTCATTTCTGTTTGATTTTTTTATTTGAACACATTTTCATTAAATTTTGAGCATTTTTTCTTTTTCGAAAGACCATTCTTACATACCCAGTGATGCAATTGACAAAAATGTTTAGGAGAACTCGCTTTGAGTTATAGGGGACCCACCAAAAGAAAAGTGGTTTGAAAAAATTTATATTGGCAATTTTTACAATTTAAAACCCTAAATCCCTCCATACTACAGAATTGTACAAAAACTTTAAAAAAAAACACACACACACACAAGAGGTTCACTTGTCACCTCCTGGGCCCCTTAAACAAGGGACCTGCTTTAATAGCAAATAGTAAGATAAAATTTAATTTTGATGTGTTGTTTCAAATTGTTTTTCCTCTTTAAAAAGCTCTCTGCTTTTCATGTCATAGGCTTGATAGTAGCTTTTTGCTTTAACTCGCACAGGTAAAGTAAAAGATTATTGTAAAGCCGTCTTTCAAAAGCTTTCAAGATGACCAAAAATGGGAATCAGATTTCCCGTCGGACGCAAATAGTGTAATCGCACCGCAGCTTCCAGTTTCATTATAACTCGCTAAAATTGGCGATTTTTCAAAAAAAATTAGCCGACTTTAGGACCTTATATTTCGATAACGGGGGCGCGAGGGCAAAAACGCGTGCGTCCAGAAACATGTTTTACCATGCTCTTTCGATTGATACTCATTTAAAAAAAATTCATTATTCCATGATCGCGTACTTTCCTGGTAAGACAATAACCTATTTCTTAATGAAAATCAGACATTAAATAAGTTATCGTAACTATACCAGTCACTTTCAGTAGTTTTATTTTAATTAACATTTTAACTTTTCTTCAGATTTTCAATTGAATAAATTCCTTTCAGTTATGCAATTTTCTGTGAAATATGTGTTGAATATCAGCATAATGGAAAGAAAAAAAAACATGAATAATAAAAAATAAATAAAATAAAGTAGTCTTCGATAGCCATGTATGAATAACTTCTGATTGCCAAAAAATATTAAAATACTTTCTGATGCAAAAGGACTGAAATCTTAACACAGGAAGCAATTTTTGACTACAGATCTGTTTTTGAAAAATAAATTTATCTATTAATTATTAAAAAAATGCAATAAGTTAACCTTTGATAGCAATAAGTCAAAATAGCCTCCAATAATCAGAAATATTAAAACACTGACAAGATGTTAAAGGATTGAAATGTCAAACAAAAGAAGCGATTTTACGAGAATCGCGAGAAAAAAGTAAGCATGAAATAGGGGGAGCATTTTTTTTATTTATTAAAATAAATCATTAAATGTGATGGCCTGAGGTAGCATATGGAAACGTATCTTAAAATTTTCGAAAATACTAAAATATTTGCTAGATGCAAAAGGATTGCAGTCTCAACCAAGCGAGGCAGTTTTCCGTGAAGTACGTGTTGAGTGCTGAAATATGAGGAAGTTTAGGCTCCCCCTCGCGTATTATCACACATAACGATAAATTTTAAAGAAGCCTAGTAGCTGGAATTTAGTTATATTAAAAAAAACACTGGAATTGTTGAAAAATCTGTAAAAATCGTACGATTTTACACCTTTACCGTACCATCGTACAATAGGGTAAAAAACGGACATCGCATGGCCGAAACGTACAAGTTGGCAGGTATGCTCATGGGTATAATTGAAATTTTTAGTGAAGAACTGCATTTTCAATGTAACTTGCTAAAAATCAAGAATAAAGTTTGATTGTACCCATATTTGAATGTTCAAAATTCAATAAATAAGTTCTAACTTGCTCTTATGAAGAAAAAAAATATTTCTTTTGTTGCTTGTTTTTGATACTTGTTCACAAAAAAAAAAATTAATAAAATTTAAGTTTGGACAGTACGGTTTAAACTCGGGCCAACCCCTGTTGTAAGACACTTCAAAAATATTTTATCTGATTTTTTTTTAGTATGAGCAAACATTCAAAATTTGGTAAAAACCCGACCTTTGATCTCAAAACACTTTTCTCTTTCTTTTTCGGTTTTAATAACATAGTATAAACAAGCAGCAAAATATTCTTAAGTAAAAAATGATTATTAAACAAAAGAATAAAAATAAAATCCCTCAAAACTTCCAAAATAATTTAAATATTATCAGGATGTAAAAAGATTGAGATTTCAAACGAGGCTGCAATTTTCGCCGAATCATGTGTTTCTTTGTTGGCATGGGCGTCGAACTACTTTTAAGCTTCATGTTACATATGAACGACGAATTAAAATTAGGTTAATTAGTAAATAAATTACAAAATTAATACATAAAATGAGCCGAGTTACGGCAGTAGATAATAAGAAGCCTCAAAGATTCCAAAATAATTGAGATATTTTTAGGATGCGAAAGGATTGAAATCCCAAACAAGGTACGCAACTTTCGGCGAGGCACATGTTACTTTGTGCGCACGGGCGGCAACTCACGTGTTTTTGGTTAACATTATATGATATGAACAAGCAACTAAAATAATGAAAAAAAAAACCTCAATTAATGAGAAAAGAGAGACATGTTTTGGTAGCAGATAACATAAGTCTCAAAAGTTCCAAAATAATATAAATATTATCAGGATGCAAAAAGATTGATAGCTCAAACACGGCCCGCATATTTCGGTGAGCCACGTGCTTTTTGGTGGCATGAGCCAAGCTATGTTTCTATGGTTAATATTACAATGAGCAATTAAAATTATATTAATAAAAACATTACAAAATTACTGTATAAAATGAGCCGAGTTACGTTAACAGATAACAAAACGCCTCAAAACTTCAAAAACAATTGAAACATTATCAAGATGCAAAAGGATTAAAATCTCAAACCAGGTGCGCTTTTTTTTGGCGAGGCACGTGTTTCTATTAAAGAAGCGATTTATTTTCCTTAATTGTCTAAATGTATTTTGACGCAAAAGAGCCATATTTTTTCCTTACACAAGTTTTATGAAGAAAACGTTATTTCGGAACGGTCATTTCCGCTTAAACTTGCAAATATGAACAATCTAAAACGCGACGCCATTTCAGAAACGCATTTTTATTCGAGTGCTGCGAGGCTATAAATAACCATACAGCGGAGTTATCGAAATTGCAAATTTTCAAACAAATTTGCTGCCGCGATTTTCACTTCAGTTTCTTTTTTGTAACGTTGCGCAAGTGGTATCGTTAATACCTCCCCTCCCTCTTCCACTCCAATTTATTGCCGAACTTTTAGTGGACAAGAGGACAATACCTTCGTCCCTGGCGATCTCACATCCGAATTTTAAGTAGTTGAGAGTATAATACCACCCCCCTTCTACGCCCCCGGCGATCCGACTGCCGAATGTTTAGTGGACAAGAGGATTTGGGAAAAGGTCACATGTCAAGGTTATGGTCGGGAAAGGGGTGTAGCATTTTTGAATGGTAGCCACGTTGGCGACCTCAGTCAAAATAATGATCGCCAAATCGTGAAAATTGGTCGCATTTGGCGACTGGCGACCGCGAGTGTTGACCTATACTCGCAACGAGCCTGAATGTTCAAAAAATATAGAGATTTTTTATGGTTTTTGTGGTTAACCAAAATCAAATTACTTGTCTTACTAATAATGTTTTATTTTTTACTTTACAAATTTTAAGTTTGTGTAATGTTTCAGAAAATTCCAAGAATGGCAGAAGTATTTTTCTTGAATTTTCATTATTCTTTACCTTATTTTTTAACACAATGTATACAAATTTGCTTTTTGTACTTGAGATTTTAATCCTTTTATATCCTGTTGAATTTTCAAATCATTTAAAATGATGGAAATTGTTTTAATGTGTATAGAAGCATAGCAGGATGACTAATATATTTGTTTTTCATTTTTTTTTAAATTTTACTATTTTTTAATGAATTAATGGTTATAGTTAAAAAAGAAATTATAATTCTTACTTAATGGCTTGTCATTCACCAGTAGATTTTTCACCCATTCTTACCTCAAATTTCAAAACTTATATTTTGGAAAAGCATTTTAAAAATTAAATTTTCATTCAATATTTTTTCTCTTTGGGGGACATTGTTTATTTTTGTGCTACAGGTTTATTCATGTGCTATGATTTTCAATTAACTAAACAGTACCAGGGGACTGAGCCCGCGCGGTTAATAAAAAAGAGGTTTGTAAACTCGTGTTTTTTTCTAAAATGCGAAGTACTTATTTAGATAAACTTGAAAAGCATTTTTAAGCCTTTGGTTGCAATTATGCTTTTAAAACAGCCGTAATTTGTTTTAAAAAACACAACCTTATTTAATCCATGCTCACTGTAAAATCACACCCAATTTCATTTCATTTGGCGCCTAAAGCGCAGGAGGGGTTGATGAGAATGGATGCAGAGTCCATGTTCTCCAGTACGCATTTGGTTCCAGTTGGTTTTGACTTTCACTTGACTTCACATTCCAAGGCTCCCCCCGTACATACCACAACTCGTAGTTTAACCGGGATGGGGCCTTGAAGAGCGCTCTGTTCGTTTTTGAACCAGGCCCAAGCAAACCCTTGACCCAGCATCCCCCAGAGGTATGGTTTCACTTGGAGGATTTTTTGACCACGAACATTTTTAACGTCCCCCAGCCACCATTAATGAAGACGGTGGATCTTTGATCGGCTGGGCTTCCTCTATATAATCGGACCGGGACCCTCTGGTTACAAGTCCGACGACTTACCGATCAGACTACCGCGGCCCACACCCAATTCTAACTTTCTTTTGATCGATCTCTTTTAAATTTCAAAAACAATAAAATTCTAACGTGTTGCCAAAACTCGTTTGCCAAATACCATAAAAATTTTAAATTTACGCTGATGTGATTAAATATGAAATCCATTGTTATAATAAAACGTGGTTGCTATGAAACAGTAACAACAAGAGTAATCATAAAGAAAGTGGCGAAAGAAAGCTCGTCAAACTTCTAATGAAAGCACAAAAAACAGGGTTTTTTGTGAAAACTTGCATTTTTACAGAAAAAACGCAGATGTAGATGAACTCAAAAATCAAAACTTTATCTGAATACAAAATTTTATCAAAATCGTTAGAGCCGTTTTCGAGATCCGAAATATATATATATGCAAAAATTGCTCGTCTAAAGATATTAGATAGATGTAATTTAGTTTTGAAACTTAATATTTTAAGAAAATTGAGTTTCGTATTTTTTGATTTTTTACCTGAAATATCTTACTAAACACTCTTGAGGAGGAAAAAAGTGTTTGAAAACTAACTGTAACACTTTTATACTCAATTTTTAAATCTTACTTGAAAAGTAAAATAATCTGATTTTTATATCGTGTAAGTTACCATAAAATTGAATAAATGTCGCTGGACAATCACCACTGCTTTTATCCCATGGCTTTTGAATAAATGAAACAGCCTGTATAAGACACTATCTAGTAAAGCCTTGCTTTAACATTTTAAAAAACAATAACAATACCAAATACCATAAAATTTAAACTCGCGCTGATGTGATTAACTATGAAATCCATTGTTAAATTAAAACGTGGTTGCTATGAAACAGTAACAATTGATAATAATCATAAAGAAAATGGCGATAAAGAAAGCATCTCAAGCTTACTTAATAAAGGCACAAAAAACGGGGTTTTTTGTGAAAACTGGCGTTTTTACAGAAAAAACGCCGACGTAGATGAACTCAGAAACCAAAACTCCATCTAAATACCAAGTTTTATCGAAATCGTTAGAACCGTTTTCGAGATCCGAAATATATATATATATATATACAAGAATTGCTCGTTTAAAGATATTAGATTGAGTGTCTTTGAATATGTAATCAAGAGCATGTGTCATACAAAGGGTTCGTCAAAGCTGGCTCAGCCCGAAAATACCCACCCTGGTTTTTTTTGTGTGGGCCCACTTGAAACATCCCACTATGTTGGTAAAGTGGATTTTTCAAAATTTATTGCATATTGAAAACATTTATTTCAAAAACAAACTAAATATTACAAATATTTTGATCCATATTAAGCCTAGAAATTGGTGTTAATCAGTTTAGTTATGATATTTAGTTTATTATATTATTTAGTCTTAGTCGAGAGATGGTCACAGTGACCTCTCTTCAGGGCTCCCTTGATTCTAATATTTAGTCTTAGTCAGTACCTCTCATTCAGAAATTGTAATCATCCTTTCCTGACAGTTTATTAGGTTTTAAAAATAAAACTGCACGTGAATTTCACTCATTTTTTTTTTTAAATACTTAGAGGATCAAAAAATCAATAACTATTTCAATCTATAAATTCAATTCAGTATCAATTTAAAAAAATCAATATTACAATGCATTTTAAAAATTTGCTGAAGAACTTTTTAGGAGGTCACAGTGACCTCTCTTCAGGGCTCCCTTGATTCTATGAAACATAAAAGTAAATGTACAAAAGTCGAATAGAAAATGATATTAAATGATTCTTGAAAAAAACCCGAAAAAGCCCGGGTTTTCCATCAAAAACCCCAAACCCAGGCGGGCTGGGCGTTTTCAAAAAAGCCCAGGTTTTTCCAAACCGTGGTCCTACATGGAATAGAATAAAACCTTCTTCAAACAAATATTTATGGAGTTACTTTTGCAATTAGTTCTTTTTTGATGTTTTAACTACATTTTGTAGAACAATCTCTAGTTTTATCCAAAATCATTTGGACAGTAAAAGCCTCAATTTTTAATGTACTTGATTATGTTGTACATATCTACCTTCTGCTAGCATATGCTGAGCTACAATCCTGTTTGAATTATCAATTTAAGGTCTACTCTAAATGAGTGACAGTTCAATTAAGGCTCCACTGTACGTTTCTTCAAAAGTTTACTGTTTTTAGAGCATAACCTTTTTGCTTAGTCTTGAAAATAAAAGAAAACTAAAATTTTCTTGAATTTACTTTTAAACTGATTAATGTGTGAATTTAATGAGTTAGTTGCTTCTACACAGTTTGATATTGATTGAAGATATAGATTAAACATGTAACTCTGGATCCCCTTCTTCTTCTTATGTAGTTGTATGAAAAAGATTGAATGTATAGGGGAATATGGGACAAAGTGAAATAGTTAATTTTAACTTACCTGCTTCAAAAGGAACAAATGGGAAATTTGTTCTAAAAATTATTGTACATAAAAAAGGAATATTGTATTTTGTAATACAACTTTTTTTGAGATATTATTTTTCATCTTTGGCAGTTATTTTGTGCTTTCAAAAAAACGTGGAAAAATTTCACCTCAAAAAATCATGGGGCAAAGTGAAAAAAAAAAAAAAAATTGTTTAAAAAATGTTCTATTCGACAATTAGCAGTATTTTTTATCGAATGAATAAGTAAATAAATGAATTAATTATAATACATGTGAGAAAATAAATGAGTGAATAAAAAAGAGAATGAATTTTTTTGAGGTGAAAAATTTCACCTCAAAAAATCATGGGCTAAGTGAAAAAAAAATATTTTTGTTTAAAAAAATGTTCTATTTGACAATTAGCAGTAATTTTTATCAAATGAATAAGTAAATAAATGGAAAAAAAAACATTATAAAAAATAAACAAATAAGTAAGTAAATAAATGAATTAATTATAATACACGTTAGAAAAATAAGTGAATAAAAAGGAGAATGAATTACAAAATAAGTTAATGAATAAGTAAATAATTTAGTAAAAGCATGTAAATAAGTTAATAAATGAAGAAATACGTACATGATTTAATAAATGAATGAATAAGTAAACGAAATGAACTATTTCAGTTTGCCCCATCCACTTTGCCCCGAGTGCACTCGAAAAATTGCATTGAACATGTAAAATCAAAAAATGCCTAATATAAACAAAATAATGATTGCACTGGACATCAGTAGATCTCAATTGATAGTATAAATGATATTGCAAAAATGTCATTTTATAATAACGAGAAATATTTTTGAAAAACAACGAATGTTACAATACAGTAATCAAATTTTGAAAAATGGCTTGTATAATTTTTTTCGTTGATATTTGGAGCTACTTATTTTTTGACAGGAATCAACTATATGACTAGGTACTTATTAAAAATATTGCTAGGTAGGTGACGCTGCAAACTGTGAAAATATTTTATCATTTCAATTTGCCCTGCTATTTCCCTTTGCCCTACATTCGCCTACTTGCAAAAAGCTTTCAAATTGTTAAACATTCTGTTTAAATGTTTTTGCTTATTTATTTGATATTTTTTAGGTATGTCTTCCAATGATGGGAATAGGAAAAATCCCCAAAAGGGAACTAAAAAATCCTCAAATGCTAAAAAGCAAGGAGGTAGTGTATCTTCTTCTCAAGGAAAAGTTTCTGATAATAAAGAAACTGAAATATATGTGTATTCTGGCAGAAATACTGACTTGCCAACTGGAGCTCGTAGACAAGAGAAAAAGCAAGGAAAAACGTATTACGGAAATCAACAGCACTTTAAAAGCAGTCCTTCCATTTTGCAGGCTCCAACACCTGGTTGTAGTTTTGAGCCTAATAGAAAAGTACATAATGTTGCTAACAAATCAGCAAGTTCTTCTCAATTTGGAAAAATGAACTTGCCACATTCTGGCAACTCACCACATTCTTTTAAACCGGATAATAATCAGGTTCCTATAAACCGAAAAAGTAATTCTAATAGAACGCAGAATCATGCGCCACCAAGTGCTCATAAAAGTGCTGCTAGTAATGCCAAGTCATCCCTAAATTTTAAAGTTTTAAACAATGTAAATCAGCCAAATTCTGTTGGAGCTGGAAACTATTTTGCTAGTAATAGCAAAAATTTTGATTCTGGGCATAATAGAGCATACAACCCAAACTTGCTCAATAATTCCAATGTCGCTGGGAAGATGAATTCTCCTCGTCAGGAAAATATTTCTTTTAATGACAAAATGAAATATGATCAAATAAATATGATTAATCCAGGTCTTTCCAATAATCCAAAGCAGCCCTCCCTGCCTCAGTATTATTATGCATCTACAACAGGACTTAATCGTCCGCAGCAATCGTTCCCTTCTCATTCCTATAATGCATCTACAACAGTTCCTAATCGTCCACAGCAATCTTTCCCTTCGTATTCCTATAATGCATCTAACGTAGTTCCTAGTCCAGCTGCACTACATATGCAGAATAATCTAAATCCATTTTTAACAAAGTTTGTGAATAATAGAGCTGTCCCTCAAAGTCCTAGCCCAGATGTATTTCAACGGCATGAGCAGCCACGTATGCCGAATATTGAAGTTAAGATCAAAAGTCCTGAACCACAAGACCATGACAAGAAAAAATTGCCGCAGAAACAATCTAAGCCAAACTATAAATATACAGGAAAATCTAGACACAGAACCAGAATAAGAAGAAAGACAAAAACTTCGGAACAAAACAAAGAAGCAGAAAATGCGTCACCATTGTGGTCATTTCATCGAGCTCCTCAAACAACAGTGGAAAATGTTAACTATGATGATTCAGATGAGGAAACTAATTCAAGCATAGTGGGTACGTGCAGTAATTGTTCCGACTCTGAAAGCAATGAATCTTCAGATTCTGATCTAAGTGAAATGAGTAGCGAGTTTTCTTTAGCTTCCTTAAAAGCAAAAGAAATGGCTTCTTTAAATTCAAGCTCTCCTATTTTCAAAGCTAGTGAAGGGTTTGTGTCTACATTTTGGGACATTGAAAATTGTCCATTGCCCAGTAAAATATCTGCTATTGATTTTGTAAAACTCATAAGAAATACATTTTATGAGGGAAGAACAGAGGTTGATTTTTTTGTTGCTTGTGATGTTTCGTCTGTGAACCAGTCTGTTTTGAGAGAATTGGATGAAGCATCTGTTATTGTAGTGCATATCAGCTCGACAAGTAAGAATGCTGCTGATAAGAAACTTTTGACGTTTCTCCAGAATTTTCAAATTGAACACAGAAATGAAAAATCAGCTGTTGTTTTAATATCTGGTGATTCTGATTTTGCTTCATTTTTAAATGATATGAGGTATAAGCACCATATCTTTATCAATCTGATTTGTAAACGTGATTCCAGACACAGTTTGTTTGAAGCTGCACACAAAAGTGTTTATTTTGAAGATTTGATCAAGACATTACCCGAAAGAGCTAAAAATGCTGAAATACAGTATACAGTTATTGTTTCTAATCTTCCTAAAAACATGAAAACCAAATCCATTAAAAGTACTATATTATCTAAAATTGGTAATAAAAATTGTCGAGTGAATATGATCGACAAAATTTCAGCGAAAATATTTTTTCCATCTCTTGCTGCTCGTGATAAATCTTTACCATTACTGGAAAATTTTGTGATCAATGGCCAGAAAATCGAATTTACTTTGAACAAAGACATGGATAACAGTTCAGTCTCACTCAGTAAAAAGGAAGCTCATAAAGTGGCAAAGAATACTCCAAAGGATACTTTGCATCCCAATTTAGAGAAAAATTCTTGTTTTAAGGATGAAGCAATTTCTGATAGCACAAAAGAAAAAACGTTGCTCCAGAGACCTGAGACTATTTTTTTTTACAAGACCAAACAAAGAACTGATAATAATGAAGGAAAAACTTTGTCTCATACTGTGGTTTCAAAATCTATTCCTGATAAAGATACGCAGGACGCTAACAGTTCTGAGGGAAAAGCTGCTTCAATATTGGTTCATGTTATCCAAAATGCAAATGATGTGAAATTTTGGCAAAAGAATTTTGAAAAAATGTTTGGTATGGACGTTTTTCAACTTGAAATGTTGCCGGGAAATGTGTTAGGTAATATGATTATAAAGTTTAAAAGCCTTAGTAAAGCTCAGAAAGCTCGTAAACTTTTAATGCAAGTTGAAAAATGTGATAAAAATAGCCCTAAATTTTTGAAACTAATCAAACATGATGCTGATCTTACCAGTTCAAATATTGACAATGGTATTGATGTTTTGGAATTAAGTAGGAAAAAAATTGAAGAATGTTTGCGTTTTATTGAAACAAAAAAAGAAGCTTCTTTAAAAATTCACGAAAAAAGCGTGAGCAGTGTTAAAACAGGAATCTCAGCCCAGATTCTTGGTTCAAAGGAAACTGCTGTAGATAAATTAAATGAACTGAATGACCAAAAAGTTACCTTTTTAAACTTTACATCAAGTTTAAAAACTAAGGTACTTAGTTTGAATCCACTATCAGAAACTTTTGATGCATCCAAAAATTTGATTTTGCATGAATATTTAAGAGAATGCAACTGCATTTCTTTAGGTTTACCTATTTATGCAAAGAAAAATATAATATTGAAAAAAATAAGAGGTAACCAAGTGACAATAATTCGTGCTGAGACGGGTTCTGGCAAGAGTACTCAACTGTGTCAGTACATTTGGAGAGAACCAAATTTATGTCAGAATGGTTTGATTATTTGCACTCAGCCCAGGAAAATTGCAGCTGTTTCTCTTGCAAAGTACGTAAGCTCTCAAGTAGGTTCTTCACTTGGAGATGTTGTTGGTTATGAAGTGGGTATGTCTTGCAAAAAGTCTCCAAATACAGCTATACTGTATACAACTGATTTCTCAATGTTAAAAAGAATTATTAATGAAGGCTTAAATAATATAGCATGCATTGTTATTGATGAAGCGCACGAAAGAACTGTGTATACTGATCTTTTACTTGGAATTATTAAAAAATGTCTTCCTTCAAGGCAGGATCTAAAAGTTGTTGTGACATCCGCTACAATTGACATTTCGATTTTCCGTAACTATTTTCAGTTGACTACTGAATCAGTGTTGGAAGTTCCCGGTCAGACATTTCCTATTGAAGACATATGGCTGGAAAATGATGTTCATTTAAGCTGGGACTATTTTAGTAAAACTTTAGATGTTGCTTATAGCATGCTGAATGAAGATCCTGGACACATATTAGCATTTTTAACAACCCCACTTGAAACCGAGAAAGCGGCTGAAGCTTTAAGCAGTCGCTTGATGAAAGAAGCAGGTCACAATAACATCAGGGTTTATTTTTTGCATGGCAAGGTAGATGTTCAAGATCAGCAAAAGGTTTTTGAAAATTTGCCGTCAGGAATGAGAAAAGTGGTTTTTGCAACTAATTGTGCTGAAACGTCTGTAACAATAGCAGGCATAAGATATGTTATTGATTGTGGAATGGTGAAAGAAGTGAAGTATGATGCAAGCAAAAACATGAATGTTATGTCTGTCAATTTCGTGAGCCAGAGTTCTTCCAATCAACGTCGTGGACGAGCAGGAAGAACTCAAGATGGGAAATGTTATCACTTATACAGTAAAGCTAATTATGCTAGAATGGATAAATATTCCGTTCCTGAAATCCTAAGTACTAATCTTGGAAACGTATTGCTTAAAATTATGAAAATGGGAATTAAAGATCCTCTACAGTTTGACTTTGTTGAATCACCTCCGAAAGAATCTTTAAATTCTGCTATGCAGCAGTTGAAAAATTTAAAAGCAGTTGATAGTGATTTATCATTGTCTGAAATTGGTTTTCAAATGGCTTGCTTACCGCTAGAGCCACGCTTAAGTCACCTCATATTAAAGGGAATAGAAATACACGCTGGATATGAAGCTTTGATATTATCTGCTTTAATTACTGTCTCAAGGAATATATTCTTTCGCAACAGTGAAAACAGAAATGAAGCTGATGTAAAGAAATTAAAGTTTTGTCAAAGTGAAAGTGATTTCATCACATATTTTAATGTCTACAAAGAATGGGTAACATTGCCGAAAAATTCTAAGAATAAGTGGTGTGTTCTTAACTGCATTAATGCACGATCTATGAGAGCCGCTCATGATTTGATTAGTGAACTTACTCACATTCTTCAGAAAGAACTGGATTTAAAAATGTCTGTGAAGTTAAATGATGAAGTAACACCTGACATGATGCTTGAACTGATATTTTGCAGTTTCTCTGAAAATCTGTGCGTTTTTTCTGGCCATAATAAGTTTGGTTACAAATCACCCAATCTTACAGGTTCTTTGGCGATTCATCCATCATCATCTTTATGTACATTTGGAAAATACAGGCCAGATTTTATTGTTTATGATAGTATTTTGAAAACTAGTGAAACATTTTTGATTAACATAAGTCCAGTATCTCAATTTCAAATTTTAAAAGCTACTTATGAAGGTAAAACAAATATTTCTATAGAAATTCTAAATGCTCTGAGGATGAAAAGTGAATGCTTTTCACCTTTAGGTGAAATTATTTTACTTCGACATTTCATAGGCAAAGGAGGAGAAAAGAAAAAAATAATAGAGAAAAAGTTTCAAGAGATAGTTGGTAGCAATCAATTTGCTTTAGATATAAATGTTGCAAAAGGTGACATTAAACTGTTTACAGTTCAGAGTTTGAAGGAAATGTCTCAGATTGTCATATCCACCATAAATGAAGCTAAACAAAAACTCATGTCAGATGAAAAGGAAGTATTTGTCATAGAAAATTGTAGTACATTGTCTGCCGTAATTGGAAGTGGTGGTCAAATAAAAGAGGTTATATTTCCTGGTGATTTCAGGGAAGTAAAAGTTGTTCTTAAAAGTGACATTTTCCTGTCAGATGTCATTCCAAAACTGCAATTATGTGGAGATGTCATTGATTATCGATTATGGAAAACTTATTTTAAGATAACTTTTAGCACAGTATCTGCAGCAAAAAAAGCTGTAGTCATGTTTGCTGATGAACAGTCATTTTCTGTACAGAGCATTGTAAGAAATAATGCTAACAACAATGACAGCAGATATTATAAAGTTTTCGTGTCTCTTGTTCGTCGCCCTTGTACTGGCTTTGCTTTCTTGACTCTTGATCAAAATTTGTATTCAAGCCAGATTGTGACATTGCTCAATCTTACTTATCAACATTTATCTTTTCGAGTCTCAAAAAAGACTGGAGATATACGTATTTCAGGTTTGGCACCCATTGTAGACAAAACTGAATTAGAAAAGTTGCTTGCATCGAAACTACCCTCTGATATTAAAATAGCAAAACTTGTGATTGCACGAGAGAAATCATTTGAAAACACAAAATTAGTTGAAGAAAATATTAAACAAAAAATAACTGATGCATTTTCAAAGTACGTGTCTAAAGATGATTTATTTATTGAGTTAAGAAAAACTTCATCCAGCAGTTTGTTTTGGAATGCTACTGTGAGTTTCAAAAATTCTCATGTAGGTGAATCGGCAGCAAATATTGTTCAAAGAACTAACTTTTTTTGTCAGTTCAAACCCACTATGGAAGCATCTATTTGGTGTAGAGCAGAAGTGTTTTCAGTAATAAAAGATGAAATAGACGAAGCTTTGAAATTTTACACAAACAACTCTGATAGTAGCAAATCATTAGATATTAAGGCTCTTCCTAGATCAAACTCAAATGTGCAAATTCGAATCACTGCAAATAATGTTTCGGATGTTGTAGACGCACAAAAGTGTATTTCAAATTTTGTGCTTGGTGATCAAATAAAATGCCAAGGAAATAGAACTTTGGAAAACCTTTTCACAAAATTTGGCTTAAGTCGATTGAAGAAATTATGTAGTGAAAATTCAAAATGTTTTATTGATTTGAACAGTAGAGAGAAAATAATCACTTTGTTTGGAAATGTTTCAGCATGTAATAAAGTTATGATGGAGATAAATAATTATTTAATTCAATTAGAAAGTGAAAGTTTGAAAGAAATTAATCTAATGTCTAAAGGTCATGCCGGTATTATAAGAGAGTTGTTGAAAATATATGGATTTGATTTAAAGAAGTTAAAAGAGCATTGTGATGCTTCGAATATTGAAGTGAACTCTCGGAAACATGTGTTGGTAGTCAAAGGCTCATCAGAATCAGTTTTAAAGGTAAATCTTTTTTTTTTTTAAATCAATGAATTTTTATATTGCATAGTTTTATACTTTGGTTTAGTTCAATTAATTTTCATATACATTACTGCTATCAATGCGACAAATCCAATGGCCCAAAATACTTTTCTTCACCTTAAACGAATCCCCTCACTTTCTTTACCCTCGCCCAAAATCTTAAGGCACTGCATAGTAGGGTGGGCCGAAAATGACTTTTTTTTTTCGATGACGAGGTATGCGGAAAAGGTGCCATTGGGGGCACAAAGCACTCACAAAAAATTTGAATTTTTTTGCACAATTTCTTGATCTGCCGCAATCGCCTTGAAGTTTTGAAAAAATACTAATTTTTGATGTTTTTCGTAAAATTTGTCAAATTTTTTTAAAAAATATTTTCAGTGATAGGTGTAACTTAAAAGGTACTATTAGGGGCACTAAGTTCACATAAAAAATTTGAATTATTTTGCTCCATTTCTTGATCAGCCATAAACGCTTGGGGGTTTCAGAAAATTTTTTCTAAAATCGGATATTACAGCAAAATTTGTGAAATTTTTAAAAAAAATTATTTTCGTTAATGGGGAGAGCAAAAAAGACTCACTATTATCATTAAATCAACATTAAAATTGAATTGTAAATGATATTTATTTAATTTGTCACAAATACAGGGAAAATTCGGAATTATTATTATTATTATTTTTACTGATCCAATTAGTTTATTAATTTTTAAGCTTTATAAAAATGTCTTCCAAGTGTTGAGAAACTATTTAGGAGTCTGAAATAAGAAGTAGTTTATCTAATAATCTGCATTTTTATTTTAAAAATTCGTTAGAGTTACAAATTAGTTATTTATTACTATTGAATAAAAAAAATGTGTTAACTGAAAGTGCTTCAAAGTTCTCAGCTTATTGCGCATCCAAATATCTTGCAAAATAATCCAGAACTCAATGCGAGGAGGTGGCTGCACGAGTTCTACCGGCCCTCCACCTAAAAATATTCTATTCACGTTGTTTTGCATTCTTCATGCAACGAAGTCCTTCTTCGAATTAAACGTTTACATTTTTATCCTGGATTGAATCTTTGCTCTGACGAAGGTATCTCTGTCCTCATGGCCACATACGTGCATTACCGCTTCTGTCACTACTTTAATTGTTCTTCCCACAGCTTGCGTGTGACTTGGAAAGCGGACTGAAGCTTCATCTAAAACCAACTCGTATACTACTATTTGTAATTCGAGATTCACTAAGATCTGTTGAGAGCCAGTCGATACAGTCGTAGTACTCAGTAGCCATAAGAGTAGAATGGCATAGTACGAGTTTATGCGCAGAGTATGGTTCTCAGTGAGGAAGTTACCAGGGTGAGCAGATGGACCGAGACAACTTGTGGAAAATAGTACTACTCTCAAACTTCTTCTCTGATGACTTAACGATAGTGCATTCGGTAGTTCAAAGAAATGCATACTATAGCCATTCTGAGAATATACTATTAGCAATGGCGACAGACGAAAACAAAGAAATCAGAATATTGGCATGGAAAAGGATTAAACAATGCTGCCTTTCAAAGAAGAAAGAGATCAGGAGACTGAAACAGTTGAAGGTTCTAAAACTAAACTTTATGGCTACTGAGTACTACGACCGCATCAACTGGCTCTCAACAGATCTTAGTAAGCCTCCAATTACATAGAATCTTTCATTCGAAGAGATTGAGAGAAACATAGAATCAGGCTTGGTTTTAGATGAAGCTTCAGTCCGCTTTCCAAGTCACACGCAAGCTGTGGGAAGAACAATTCAAGTAGTGACAGAAGAGGCAATGCACGTATGTGGCCATGAGGACAGAGATACCTTCGTCAGAGCAAAGATACAATCCAGGATAAAAATGTAAACGTTTAATTCGAAGAAGGACTTTGTTGCATGAAGAATGCAAAACAACGTGAATAGAATATTTTTAGGTGGAGGGCTGGTAGAACTCGTGCAGCCACCTCCTTGCGTTGAGTTCTGGATTATTTTGCAAGATATTTGGATGCACAATAAGCTGAGAATTGTGAAGCACTTTCAGTTAACACATTTTTTTATTCAATAGTAATAAATAACTAATTTGTAACTCTAACGAATTTTAAAAATTAAAATGCAGATTATTTGATAAACTACTTATTTCAGACTCCTAAATTGTCTCTCAACTCTTGGAAGACATTTTTATAAAGCTTAAAAATTAATAAATTAATTGGATCAGTAAAAAAAAAAATAAATAATAATTCCAAATTTTCCCCGTATTTGTGACAAATTAAATAAATATCATTTACAATTCAATTTTAATGTTGATTTAATGATAATAGTGAGCCTTTTTTGCTCTCCCCATTACCGAGAATAATTTTTTTATAAAATTTCACGAATTTTGCTGTAATATCCAATTTTAGCAATTTTTCTGAAACCCCCAAGCGTTTATGGCTGATCAAGAAATGGAGCAAAATAATTCAAATTTTTTATGTGAACTTAGTGCCCCTAATAGTACCTTTTAAGTTACACCTATCACTGAAAATACTTTAAAAAAAAATTTGACAAATTTTACGAAAAACATCAAAAATTAGCATTTTTTCGAAACTTCAAGGCGATTGCGGCAGATCAAGAAATTGTGCAAAAAAATTCAAATTTTTTGTGAGTGCTTTGTGCCCCCAATGGCACCTTTTCCGCATACCTCGTCATCGAAAAAAAAAAAGTCATTTTCGGCCCACCCTACTGCATAGTGCCTTAAAATTTTCCAATTATTTGTTTCATTAAAAACTGTCTGAAAGTGACTACTAATAATGAAAAAGTACCCAAGAGTAGCACAATTACTGTACATTGTCTTTTTCTTAAAGTTGACATAACGTTTCTGGTTACATTGACAGAATGAAAATGTGTCTTGTTACATCAGGGTTGAGCAGCAGTTACAAAACAGTTTCTTGTCACAATTTGTCAACGGTTTTTGGAACATTGCATTCATCAACCTTTCTTTGCAATGTTTCATACTATTGCAATAGCATGACTTTTCAACACTTATAGAAAGTCTTTTAAAAAAAAAATTCTTAATGGAATAAAACTTAGCATAATGCCCAAATTAAGCTGCTTTAATTATCTCTTTAAAAACCATATAATGTTATTAAGACTGTACAACAATCTCTATTATTAAAAATATTAAACATTTATGGTTATTGCAAATCAATTGCTACAGAATTAATCAAGACTTTTTCACAAGCAAGTCTTGTCATATCAGCTCTCAAAACATGATTATTTGTCCCAAGTGTGAAGTAGGGTGTGAAAAAACTCAGGGGTCAATCCAGGATATTTGACCAAGGTCCTGTTTTTGGAATTTTGTGAAAAATAGTTCAGAATTTTGTGAAAACTAATTCCTAATTTTGTGAAAAATAGTTACGGTAAAAAATATTCCCAATCGTTCCATAAACTCGAATTTCTTCGAAGAGTCAGTTTTGAGTGTGGAATTTTTGTGAAAGGTCTATTTTTGAGTGACTGAATTTTGTGAAGAATCCCTTTTTGAGTTTCTGAATTTTGTGAAGGGTCCTTTTTTGAGTGACTGAATTTTGTGAAGGGTCCTTTAACGGACCTAATTTCTCTCTAGATTGACCCCTGCACAGTTAAAAAGAACTCTCAGCACAATAGATTTAGTCTTCCATTTATATTCTTGCATAAACAAGGTGAAATTTTTTAAATCTATTCTCGGAAAAGGAAATTCTAAATAATTTTCAGTTGGATGTCTCGAGTTTGAAAATTTTGTTTCTTAGTTTTTTATGTTAATAATATTTTGTAATAGCTTCTCATTCTTTTACAAATAAAAAAGCTTTATTCTTTTTAGGTTGAAAAAATTGTCCAAGATATTAAGGAAAACCTGCCAGAAACTTCAATCCTTGAAGATTCGAGTGAAGCTTGTGGAATATGTCAGATGGAAGTAGCAGAACAAAGGCATCGTTTGGAATATTGTGGGCATGCCTATTGTAAAGAGTGCTTATTTCATTTGTTTCAAAATTCAGATTCATTTCCTTTAAGATGTCTGGTAAGAATTGATTTTTTTCTTACGGTGTCCTATTTCTCTTCTAATCCAGTATTTATCTGTAAAACATGTGAAATTTTGAGGGAGTTTGCTTTGTTCATTGAATTCACCTTAATGTAAATCATGATTTAGATAACTTGTATCTTTTAGTAAGATTAAAAAATATTTTTTTTACTGATTGAAAAATTTTAAGTGTGGTTTTGTAAATCAAAAGAGAGGCATTTTTTTAATCAAAAGTATACATTTTCATTTAAAAAGATAATAAATTATTGTTATTCAGGTCATAAGTATCTGTAGATAATGAGTTCTTAGATGGTGGAAATTTTAACATTTTTGGTTATTCCCTATTTATTTATCTGCTTTGACAAGATTTTTACACTTTTATTTATAAGTTTTGAATTTGTTGTTGTGAAAAGAAACATATGGTACATGGAAACAAGCCATACTGCCACACTTGAAATGATTTTTTAAAGTGAACTGTTGGACTAGGTAACATATAGAAGAGATTCTGAGTGTTCCTTGTGTTTACAAACAATTGTGTAGGTGTCACCAATTTAAGATGACTCTAAAAAAATTGTGTGACCCTAAAATCCATTTTTTTTTAATTTCAAAAAGAACAAAAATATCACAGAATATGATTTATCCATCTTGTAAAATTCAGATTTTAAGTTCATCATAGCTATGCCTGACTTACGATTGATGAACTGTTGTTGTAAAAATAATATAATTTTCAAATCGCATGTTGCACATTAAAACTAAA
>JAXGGA010011552.1:0-42009 GCA_038373865.1 Uloborus plumipes | reverse complement strand
TATTTTTTTTAAATTATTTCCAAATGTTTCAAAGAAAATTAAAGGTATGCATCATAAATTGAATAATTTTCTAAATCATTTTCCACTAACAAAAAAATCAAGGAAGCATTATTTATTTTTTAAACGATTTTAGAAAAAAGAGTTGGTTGGAAGTTTGATGGATGTCCAAATGTTACGATTTGAATAATACTTATTTTTGAAAACTAAATACATTGTGTATGTGCTTTTAATGTATTTTCTGACCTTAAAATCAATTATTGACTGTTAAAAAGTGTTTCCATTTGTTTTTATACAGTATCTTGGACAGAAAATATTTTTTATTAAACATACTTTTCAGATGTCAAAATTGTGTTACGATCTTAATGCTGATAATTCTTCCTGTTTATTCATTATTACTTATGCCTACTGTCTTTTAATCTTAACAAAACAAGTTATCATGGTGTTAATTTCTAAAATTCATTGGTATTTAGCATTATTAATACGTTATATATTGAACATTAAGTTAAATAACAAAAGCAACGTATTCGACTTACAATGGTGACGATCAGGGGATCGAATCAAAACAAAGACAGCGCTAAAAATCGCCAAGCAGAACGCGTTAGCGGCAGCATACAGTGTACGATAAAGAAGAAAGGTTACCAGCTAGGAACTCCTGTTTGGCAATTTTATCAATTGCGCGCGATTTTATTAATTGCGCGCGCTAAATGAAAATGAAAACAAAATCTCCCTTCTTATTCTTTTGTGAGTGTTCTTTTTTTCTCCTCTTCAAAAAAAAAAAAAAAAATATCAATGATGTCCAAATGAAAATACCTACTATATAACACAAGAGAAATATTCATCTCAAAACTGATATAAATTTTTGAATTTCAATTAGTTTTTTATTTAAAAAAATATATTAATTCTGGAATTCTTTGGAGTTAAAAAAAATCGTCTGCGATTTTTTGTGAACATATATATATGTTGAAAATTTTAATTCTATCTTGACTTTGAGAGAAGTAAGTCTTTGGAACACCCTGCTTTTGATTTCAATTTACTCAAGTTATTTTTATGGAATATTTGATGTATTTAAATGTCTTTTGGAGTTACTAATTATTTGTAATACTTGATTGAAACTATTTACTGCAAATTAACAACATGCCCCAAGTACCTTTTTATCTTATGCCTTTTTATCTTTGATTAATTTCTTCAAAACCATTACAAAATTTTATTACCTGAAAAGCAGTGTAAAGAACCTTAATTAATCCTTCTTAATAATAAATTTTAAAAAATATTTATAATAAATAATTAAGTTTCATTGGAAAAGTTCAAAACTGGATTAACATTCATTAAAAATTGGAAAACTTACATTATGATGATGTTCAAAACCTGTGTCCTACTGAACAAGAATGTCCAAAACTTGTAACCTACTGAAAAAGGATGTCCAAAATCTGTAACCTACAGAATCTTGATTAAATTTGCTAATAATTCATCTTTACAAATACCAGCTGTCTTTTTATGGTTAGATATTATGTTCTAGGTGCACATACTATGTAATAAAAACAAATTTGATGTCAAATGAGAAAAATTTTTTAATTGCTTAAAATTAACTTTTTTGTTCTCACCTTTTGAGAATCACCCACGGGCAATTCTCAAAAGGTGGGAGCAAACCCAGACCTAAACTTTAATGCTTAAACACCAAATAGCTTTTATTTTAATTCACTCAAATATTTTTGTGTAAAATTATAGTTCTATATAGAGACAGGAATTGACATAAATTATTTTTTAAGTGTTCTTTACACAGCTTTAAAAAATATTTTTTCTTGCTTGAAGGGGCCATTTTGGACATCCAAAACGTTAACTGAGCAAATGTACCATCAAAAAATATATTTTTTAAATTATTTCCAAATGTTTCAAAGAAAATTAAAGGTATGCATCATAAATTGAATAATTTTCTAAATCATTTTCCACTAACAAAAAAATCAAGGAAGCATTATTTATTTTTTAAACGATTTTAGAAAAAAGAGTAGGTTGGAAGTTTGATGGATGTCCAAATGTTACGATTTGAATAATACTTATTTTTGAAAACTAAATACATTGTGTATGTGCTTTTAATGTATTTTCTGACCTTAAAATCAATTATTGACTGTTAAAAAGTGTTTCCATTTATTTTTATACAGTATCTTGGACAGAAAATATTTTTTATTAAACATACTTTTCAGATGTCAAAATTGTGTTACGATCTTAATGCTGATAATTCTTCCTGTTTATTCATTATTACTTATGCCTACTATCTTTTAATCTTAACAAAACAAGTTATCATGGTTTTAATTTCTAAAATTCATTGGTATTTAGCATTATTAATACGTTATATATTGAACATTAAGTTAAATAACAAAGCAACGTATTCGACTTACAATGGTGACGATCAGGGGATCGAATCAAAACAAAGACAGCGCTAAAAATCGTCAAGCAGAACGCGTTAGCGCCAGCATACAGTGTACGATAAAGAAGAAAGGTTACCAGCTAGGAACTCCTGTTTGGCGATTTTATCAATTGCGCACGATTTATTAATTGCGCGCGCTAAATGAAAATGAAAACAAAATCTCCCTTCTTATTCTTTTGTGAGTGTTCTTTTTTTCTCCTCTTCAAAAAAAAAAAAAAAATCAATGATGTCCAAATGAAAATACCTACTATATAACACAAAAGAAATATTCATCTCAAAACTGATATAAATTTTTGAATTTCAATTAGTTTTTTATTTAAAAAAATATATTAATTCTGAAATTCTTTGGAGTAAAAAAAAATCGTCTGCGATTTTTTGTGAACATATATATATGTTGAAAATTTTAATTCTATCTTGACTTTGAGAGAAGTAAGTCTTTGGAACACCCTGCTTTTGATTTCAATTTACTCAAGTTATTTTTATGGAATATTTGATGTACTTAAATGTCTTTTGGAGTTACTAATTATTTGTAATACTTGATTGTATAACTATTTACTGCAAAATTAACAACATGCCCCCAAGAAGCCTTTTTATCTTATGCCTTTTTATCTTTAATTAATTTCTTCAAAACCATTACAAAATTTTATTACCTGAAAAGCAGTGTAAAGAACCTTAATTAATCCTTCTTAATAATAAATTTTAAAAAATATTTATAATAAATAATTAAGTTTCATTGGAAAAGTTCAAAACTGGATTAACAGTCATTAAAAATTGGAAAACTTACATTATGATGATGTTCAAAACCTGTGTCCTACTGAACAAGAATGTCCAAAACTTGTAACCTACTGAAAAAGGATGTCCAAAATCTGTAACCTACAGAATCTTGATTAAATTTGCTAATAATTCATCTTTACAAATACCAGCAGTCTTTTTATGGTTACATATTATGTTCTAGGTGCACATACTATGTAATAAAAACAAATTTGATGTCAAATGAGAAAATTTTTTTAATTGCTTAAAATTAACTTTTTTGTTCCCACCTTTTGAGAATCACCCACAGAGTTAATCCTTGAAAATTGACTAAATTTGAAATATTAATTTCTCCTGTTGCTTACTTAACTTAATGTCGTTTTGATTCATTTGGCAAACTGTTTTAAACTTTAACAGGACTTTTAGCGGAATTTAAAAGATTGTGGATCACATTTGAATTAAAGAATATAATAATTTTATTTCAGAGGGTTGGAGTAAATTTAAATTTATTCACTTCACGTCCATTTAATGCACGGGCATCGCCGTGCGGGTACTGCTAGTTTAATACTATTGTTGAAACTAAAGGCTAAACTATATTATTACACGTTGATGTGTTCAAGTGTTTCAGTTGTTTGTATGTAACTCTGAATAAAAGATAAAATTCACGTTCTTTGCAAATATAAAAGTTATATATTTAGTACTATTATTAATACTAAAGGCTACAATATATTATATAAACTATGTTACTATATTACATGCTGTAAAAAAGTAAAGCGTATTTTTTAGTTTTTTAAAACTAATTTAAAGATTATTTGTCTCTGAATTACATAGTGGTTTAAATTTGTGTGTAGAGTAAGCCTTGAAAATTGACTAAATTTGAGAAATATTAATTTCTCCTGTTGCTTACTTAACTTAATGTATTTTTGCTTTATTTGGCGCATTGTGATTTAAACTTCAGCAGGACTGTTAGTGGAATTTAAAAGGTTGTAAAACACATTTGAATTAAATAATATAATAATATTACATAGGGTTGGAGTGAATTTATATTTAATCAGAGATTTTAAGATTTTGATTATTCATTGAAAGCTCTCTGCACTTTATAGTTGAGGAAAAAACTCACGCCTTACCTCCCGCAATCACATTTCAAGGGATATTTCCATAAAATCCGACTTTTGTCTAAACTTTTGCAGCAATGGAAAAAAAAAAAGTATTTTGCAATTTCTGATTTTCCTTTCGGTAATATTTTTCAAAACTCCAGATACGTATTTGGGACCATATTGTCTACCTGCAGTAGAAATTTGAAAGCATTTTGCCATGTAGTTTTCTTTTTATTCAAACATTTGGATTTTGTCTAAACTTTTGCGTCGCAGTGTATTATCATTCGGCAAGTTCAGAATTTCAGCCCTCACAAAAATGTGAATACTTGCGTCCTTGTCCCTTTCTATTACGATTATTCGAATTAATCCAGTTTTCTTGCAGCGAAAATAAATGCTAGACGGTTTTGAGAGTCGACACTTCTAGTGGCATGATTTACGATGCTATTCTTTTCTTTTTCCCTCGAGGAGGGACATTTATAAGAAAGATGACATACTTTGGCTTTCATCGCATCAAATTTTATCATTCTTTCGAAGGTGCCTCTTCAAGGATTACCATGGTATATTTGGAATATACATTAGTTAGGATTTAACTGGACACTAAGGGGAATTTTTCTGGTATGAGACATGAATATAGAAAAGTAATGTGCAATGCTGAGTGCATAACAAAACGAACAATGTAACTTGTCATTCCGTCACAACACATTAATGTTTTAACCCTTTAACTGTCAAGTTATTTTGATTTTTACACTTTTCCAAGCACAAACCCTAGAAACATGCGGGTTTGATAAAGAGATGAAGCCGAAATAAACGTCTTTCGATATATATTCGGGTATAACAATACGATGCACTCAAAAAAAAAAAAAATTACCCCGAGTAATACTCGGGCTTGACATTTTCGAAAACCGGCTGTGTCCGAGACTATCTCGGACATGACAGATAAAAGGTTAATCCAATACATGAATAATTATTCAAATTAAGTTTCTTATTATTTCTGTGCACTGAAAAAAATGAATGGTTGTTTTTGCAACGTAATACTGGTAGCCGAGGTTCCAATTCAAAACTGTAAAATGCACAATAATAAACTGTAAAACTATACTAGACAGCAACTTAACTTGACACTGAACGTCATTACGGGCGGAGCCAATAAGAGCTCACAAGCAGTCAGCGATCTCCACTAATTCGCCAAGTAGGCTGTGACGTTTTATCTAGCTCGTTTTTCATAGGCTAACGTCACGCAAACGTCAAGCTGACGTCACGATGTTTTTGTCAAGAAATGTTGCAGTGTAGAAAAGCAATTTCACAGTTTCTTACTGTAAAGTTAGAAATTTTACAATTTATAGCAGTAAAATTGGGTAATGTCTGGAATCACCCCCTGCTTGGCGCTTTTTCCCAAAATCGCCAACTCTCCACTTTCACGCGAGCGTCACGAGTTAGCGATGTTGCGGAGCGGTCGCAAAGAGAAATTGCTAGATTTGGCGAATTATCGTCATAAGAGGGTGATTCCAGACTCGCACCGAGTGGTGTATTAAGGGCTACATGAATAAATTGCAGATTGTGATAACTCCTCTAAATTTGTGTACGTCATCTACTTCAAACAAAACAACTCACTGTAGCAAATTTATCGATGATTACCAGCAAAATGCGCCAAAAAGTAGAAGAAAATTTCTTAATAGGATAGACAAAAAAACCATTCTTTATAATATCTGAGAGTTATAGAGCAGCTATTGAAAATAATGAGCAAGAAAAGCAGCAAAAAGAGTGAAAAATAAAGAAAAGAAAACGAAATGGACAAGCAGCCGTACAGAAAGAAAATGCTTTAAAGAAGACTAAAACAAATAAAGAGAAGTCAAAAAATAGAAAAGGGAAAGATGGAGAAAGATAATGAATGCTATAATGTTATAATATATTCCATGAATGGAAAATATATTCACTTAACGGTATAATATCTTCAGACAATGGTATACTACATTCATGTAAAGGAATAATATTTTCATATATATATGAATAATCCAGTATAACATTGAATGTTTACATGGCCAATAACTATGATAAGGTGGCCAATTACTATCAGTTTGACATTTTTGGTTTTGCGTTAACTTTTTTCTAATAATATATTTGAAAAGTGTTTTCAGACAGTATGATTAGTAAAATGCATTAATATACTATCACTAGGCGACCCGTGCGGATTTCCGCAAAAAAAAAAAAAAAAAAAAAAAACTCTAAACTTTCAGTCCTCGATTGGATGTGTTAGATTTGGTGTCTTAGTTTCGCTCTCCTGCTAAGGCGGTTTATTTTAAAACATTGGTTGTCGTGGTATAAAACAGAAGATACCTTTCTGCCCCCATTACGATAAAAAAAACCAAAAACATCAATTCCTTGGCATTGTAAAATCTTGTACGTTTGCACAACATCGCCATCAACTGCCGTCGTTCTGACAACTTTTCAAAGAGATCAAAGACACGTTCACTTTTACAACTACTACAAAAGTGATACCCTATATTAAAATCAAATACCCAAAGCTACTACTAAACTAAATACTAACGTTATCGCAAAACTACCATAGTATTTTGAAACAATAAAAGTTACAATTAAGGTTTACCGAGCTAAGCCTTGGCTTGAAATGTCGCATTTAAAATTGATTTGAGCAACAATGGTAAAGATTTTAACAGTTGAGCAAAAAATTTAACTTTTTCAAACTTCAATCGCTTATAAGTCGCTTAAACGTGGATTTTCGAGATTCTCGTTACGCGGCGCTAGCGGAGAAACGTTCTAAAGAACTCATTTTTTTTAATCTTTCGAATGAAATCAAAATGGAGATGATACGACAATTATTTCCCTAGATAGAGTCAATTTTGTGCCCAAAAATTGAAGTTCGAATAAAAAACGAACCGACACTTTTTAGAGGGTGGGTCTAATTTTCGTCAATAGCCCGTGGGATAAGCTTCAAAATCATAAATTTTCATGCAATTCGGTAAAGAAATGAGCGAGTTTCGACCGGGTATAGGATTCGGCTTAGAGAAATAATATATGGAGATATGATGTATTTTCTATTTATGTAGAAATATTTCATTTATTTTTTATTCAAGCAGTGGCCAATTACTATACCGCTTCAACTAGAATAATTTTACTTCAGAAGGTTGGAGTAAATTTAAATATATTAAATGGACTTCCTCGGAAATCAACTTTTCATGTTGTTACCATGGTTACGTTTTCATACCTTTTTTTGTTTCGTTCTTTTTCCAGCTTTGCCAGACGTAGTATTTTTGATACTACGGAAGTATTTTTTCGGCCCAAAATAATGAGCGTAGTATTTTTCTGCCAACCCTGTTTCCAATATACACTGAAGTGACAAAAGTCATGGGATAGCAATATGCAAATTTTCAGATGGCAGTAGCATCGCATAGAACAGGTATAAATGCGCAGTGCTTTTACAGAGCTTTCATTTCTGTTCTAGTTATTCATGTGAAGAGGTTTTAACGTGATGATGACCGCACGACGTGAATTAACAGACTTTGAACGCGGAATGTTAGTTGGAGCTAGACGCATGGGTCATGCCATTTCGGAAATCGTTAGAGAATTCAACATTCCCAGATCCACTGTGTCAAGAGTGTGCCGAGAGTATGAAATTTCAGGCATAACATCCCACCATGGACAGCGCAGTGGTCGACCGCCTGCACTTAAAGATCGAGACCGGCGACGTCTGCAAAGAGTCGTAAATTCTAACAGACAAGCAACACTGCGTCAAATCACCGTAGAAATCAATGTGGGACGTACAATGGACGTGTCTGCTAGAACTGTGCGGAGAAATTTGGATTTCTTGGGCTATTCCAGCAGAAGACCGACTCGAGTACCTTTACTGACAGAACGACATCGCTTGCAGCGACTCTCGTGGGCACGTGAGCATATCGGTTGGTCCCTAGATGAATGGAAAACCGTGGCCTGGTCCGATGAGTCACGATTTCAGCTGGTAAGAGCCGATGGTAGGGTTCGAGTGTGGCGCAGACCCCACGAAGCCATGGACCCAAACTGTCAGCAAGGCACTGTTCAAGCTGGTGGTGGCTCCGTAATGGTGTGGGCTGTTTTTTCATGGCATGGACTTGGTCCTCTAGTGCGACTGGACCGAACATTGACTGGAAACGCTTATGTGCAGCTACTTGGAGATCACTTGCAGCCATTCATGGACTTCATGTACCCAAACAACGATGGGATTTTTATGGATGACAATGCGCCATGTCACCGGGCCACAACTGTTCGCAATTGGTTTGAAGAAAATTCTGGACAATTCCAACGAATGATTTGGCCACCTAGATCGCCCGACATGAATCCCATTGAGCATTTATGGGACACCATCGAGAGGTCTGTTCGTGCCCAAAATCCTGCCCCATCAACGCTTTCACAATTATGGACGTCTATCGAGACAGCATGGCTCAATATTCCTGCAGAAGACTTCCAACGACTTGTTGAGTCCATGCCACGTCGAGTTGTTGCACTTCGCCGGGCAAAAGGAGGGCCGACACGATATTAAGAGGTATCCCATGACTTTTGTCACTTCAGTGTACTTTAATGACTTAATTAAAAGATTTGGCGGAATTTTTTTTTTTCTTTTTCATAAATTTCGCATTTCAGATTGATTTTGGCAACGTTTGGAAACAGTAGTATGTTGTAGTATTTTTTTTAGAAGAGGCGTAGTATTTTTCTGTTACAATTCTCTAGTAACATTATCTTTTTAACCGACTTCAACAAAGGCGGAGGTTATACAATTCGTCGGAGAATTTTTTTTTTTTTTTTTGTATGTTATAAGATTACTCGAAGACGCCTGGACCGATTTCAAAAATTCTTGTTTTGTTTGAAAGGGCTTGATTTCCGATTGGTCCCATCCTCTCGTGGTCCGGGTTTGATAACGGGAACCTGTAGAAATCGATCGAATTCTATTTCGTGATCACAGTAATCGTAATAATGACTATTTTGAGTGTAAGGCTTCTCTGGATTAATTCATTTCTATGGTCTTTTTATCTTCATGTAATGCTGATAACACTGATTTGAAATATCTACTTATATTAAAAACTGAGTATCTTTCTAAGTAAGTCATACTTGTTTCCCCCGAACGCCAATGAACTGAAAGTGGAACCAGGTACCGATAGATTGGTAATTTTTCAGGATTCATTAGTTTTAATTTATATAATTATACGATTTTAATTAACCAAGATATCAATTAATAAGTAGTCAAATTTAAAGCGATTTGTCCTAAAAGTTTAAATATGAAATCCATTGTTACAAAACGTGGTTGATATGAAACAATAATGATAATGAGAATTTTGAATAAAGGCTTGACTGAATCAAACATGAAACTCATTAGTATTGAAGTACATTTACACTAAAAAGAATAAAATAAAAATATTTTTGAAAAAAAAAATTAAACCGACTTCGGAACTTCACTCGGCAAGTGCTCTAAAAAGTAAAAAATAATTTTATTCTTTGAATACCATCGGTACTACATCAATATACATAAAAGACTACTTTTGTATGCGTATGTCCGGGGTAATCTTCAAAACTACTGGACCGATTTTAACCATTTTTTCACCGTAGATAGCTGCAGTAACAGGGAGCAGGATAAGCTATAATTTATTTCTAAAAAGCTTAGTTTAAAAAAGTTATTATGGAAAATAGTAAATTTCATATAGTTTCCCCATTAAATGATTAAATTTTCAATTCATTGTTGCAAAAATTTGCTGCCTGGTAACAACAATATTAATGGTGATCATAATGAAAATGTGAACCAAGGCTTCTCTGGAGTAAGTATGAAATTTATTGCTTTCTTAGGATTTTTAGATTCATCTGTGCCAATAATCGCTAACGAGACTAAATAAAAAGATAATTGATTTTGGCAACAGTTAGAGAACAGAAAATGTTTATAGTCAAAAAATTTCTAAGTTAGGTACATAAGATGTTTTCACCGATTTCTTCACAACGAACTCCAGTTTCATCCTTACAAACTTGCTGTGGTTCACCAGTTCAGTGATAACGTCTCCTTGAAAGGTGACGTACCGTGGCCGGCCCGCTCTTCCGATTTGATACTCTGTGACTATTTTTTATGGGGGTATCTCAAATCGATCGTTTACAACGACAAGCCCCGGACCCTGCAACGCCTGAAGAATAACATCCGGCTTACTATCACCAACATCCCATCAGTCGATATGCTCGAAAGAGTGCAACAAATCTAGGGTACATGAGTGCATCACTAACAGGGGCCGTCATTCTTCCCGATGTAGTTTTTAAATCTAACTAATATAAAAATTCAGAATGGGTACCATATCTTATAAAAAGTAGTAAACTGATACATGATGTATTTTTCCCTTAGTTGACTTTTCAAGTCTGCAAGTTTCTCCGCCGCACCCTGTACCAAGCTTATAACATTTCCGATTTACCTAAACATTATTTGTAGCTTGCATTTGTATTTAAGGTGTGTAATACAGTTTTTTAGTTTGTCCAGTCAGAAAAAATTGCCATTGTTTACAGAAGTAGCCATTGTGTGTATAGATATGCACTTTAATGTTGAAAAATTCATGAACGAGTGTCACTAAAATACCATACCCGGCCGAAACCCGGTTAGGGCCGGGTACCCGGCTAGTTTAAACATAAGTTTTGAAGTCGGTGCAAAAACTATAGGTAAAATGATGTTAACTATATTTTGCCAACATTTTTCAGAAAAACCATTGACAATTAAGAACTGAATATTTACCATTACATGAATATGTGGTTGTCAATGTAGTGTATTAAAGAACCAGGATTCCTTGAACTTTATATTTATAGTTAAATTATAGTTTTGTATGATTCTATTGAGTGTTTTTGCGCCGACTTCAAAACTTATGTTTAAATGTAGCATCGATGGTGTTCAAAGAATAGAATTATTTTTTACTTTTTAGAGCACTTGCCGAGTGAAGTTCTGAAGTCGGTTTAATTTTTTTTTTTTCAAAAATATTTTTATTTTCCGGTGAAAATGTGCTTTGGGACCCTGCTTGGCGCATTTTCAAAAAGTCACCAACTGGCGCGTTTTTGCGTGTTGTATAACATAGTTGAAAGCTCCGAGAGAAACTACGCAAAATAGCCAGGGTTACCACGCTTGATGCGTCTATCGCCTAGCGAGAAAGGGGTACCCAAAGCACAGATTAAACAAATATCGTTTCAGTTGCGATATTGCAACGTTCTTTTTAAAGTGTTTTATTTCGGAAAATGTATTGTTTTGTTTTTAAAGCTGGGAAAGAAAACTTTCTTCTTCTTTTAAACTTTGGTAAGATTTCTGTTCGTTTCTGTGAGCAACAAAATTGTTCTTATTTTCACTTTTGGCTTATTTTCGTGCATCTCCCCTTGCGGTTGCGTTTCGAATGGTCCAAGGGGGTGTTTCACCCCTTTTGTGGAGTAAATCAGTGTTAATTTCAATGCAGACAAAAGTGATATGAATTGGCGAGACCACTTGGCGATATATCTCCAAGCTTTTGGTCGCCAACTATTTGCCGCCAATTTGGTGACATATCGCCAAGTTGGCGACAAATTTGGAGAAAAAATTGTTATTTTTTATTTTTATTTTTTTTTATTTGGATTCAATTTGGTGCTATTGGCGATATTTTGCGAAAAATGCACTGAATGATGTTAAAATCGGCAATGTTTAGGAGATTAATCATTGTAAAACATTTTTTGTATTGTTTCGTGGCAAACTAGGGATATAAATGTTTGAATTGTTATCTTGCTCACGCCAAGCACTATTTTAGCACTTAAGGCATCTACTAAGAAATTTACACGTAAAAGGCAGTAGTGTGTGGTCCATACCTGATTTTTATATCATACTTTGATGAAATTATAGTGTAATTATACTAAAATACAGCATTTTTTCTGCTATATCAATTATTTTACAAATGCACTTTTAATTTTATACCACAGCCAAAGCTGTGTGAGTACCGCTAGTTAAAAATATAAAAGGATATTTACTACCACATTTAAAGCAAATTAGCAAATAAATATTTCTGTGCTTTAAAACACACTGCTCGACATTGAAAATGCAACACCAAGAAGGAGTGGTCAGAAATTCATGCAAATTTTACCGTAGACGCACGTCACTGAGTTATGCAAATGATATGAAATGCGCAGCTCTCCGACTCACGTGAAGTAAGATATAAGAGAATGAAGTTGAAAAGTAGGCTATGTTCATGTTGGTTTTTCTGCCAGACTAATTATCGGAGAAATTTGGTTTTTGTCTCGAAGGATACGTGTGATAGGAGGAAATGCCACGCCGTCCTCAACGAAGACACTTCCAGCATATAGACGACTTTACAAGGGGTATGGTGATCGGACTGAGAAGAGGAGGTTGGTCCATACGTCAAATTGCAGCTGATAACCACATGGATGCAAGCACTGTGCATCGGCTGTGTCGGAGATGGTTGGAAAGAGGAAATGTAGCCACATTGAGGGGTGCAGGTGCAGCCAGAGTGACGTCAGACCGCTTGGATCGACGGATTCACCGACAAGCTGTGGCGGACCCGCAAGTCACTTGTACGTCGATTCTGCAGCACGTGCAAGGTACCCTGGATGTTCCTGTGTCGACCAGAACCATTTCCCGTCGACTGGTTGCACGTGGCCTGCAATCGCTAAGAAGACTGCCATTGACCTCACAGCACAGATTCCAACGTTTGGAATGGTGCCGGACCAGAGCGACGTGGATGGCAGTATGGCAAACCGTAGTGTTCTCAGATGAATCCCGCTTCTGTTTGTCCAGCGATAGTCATCGCATACGTGTGTGGCGTCGACGTGGAGAAAGATCGAATCCGGCAGTAACTGTGGAACGCCCCACAGCGCGACAACGTGGCATAATGGTTTGGGGCGCTATTGCATACAATTCCGTATCACCTCTAGTTCGTATTCGGGGCACTATGACGGCCCAACGATATGTAGATAATGTACTGGCAATCCCCTACCTTCAGGGTCTGCCAAATGCAATTTTTCAACAGGATAACGCCCGGCCTCACAGTGCTCGAATCAGCCAACATGCTCTACGAGGTGTGCAGATGCTTTCCTGGCCACCATACTCTCCTGACTTGTCACCAATCGAACACGTGTGGGACGTGATTGGATGCCGTTTGCAGAACCTGTCACTGCCTCGTTCAGAGGACGAACTGTGGCAAATGGTTGAAAGGGAATGGAGTGCCATCCCTCAGGACACCATCCGCAGGCTTATTGACTCCATGCCTAGACGTGTTTCTTCGTGCATCGCTGTCCGCGGTGGTCCTACTTCTTACTGAGCCGACGCCGTCCTCGCTCTAAATTTTGCTTATTTATTTTGAAATAAATATCAATCATTGTTCCATGCTGTCTCTGTCTTCTTACCAAATTTCATCAATTTCTGACCACTCCTTTTTGGTGTTGCATTTTCAATGTCGAGCAGTGTAGGTACATTAGCTTCAAAGGCTGTTGAGAAATATTTTAAAGGAACCTACGCATGATAATTTGAATATTGGGCACTTTAACTTTTCGGTGCCTTTTAAAAACAATATTTGTATAAATGCTAGGGTTGACAAAGTTTTGGACACTGCGGTATAAAAACCACTGTTTAAAGCGTCCTCTCCGAAAGTGTCCACAGCTAAATTTTAGTGAAATTGTATTTTGTGAGCAAGTATAAACAGAAAAAGGCTAGTAACGAAATATTTTACTAAGGAAAAAAAGTAAAAACTTTTTTATTGAATGATTTTTCAAATATGTATTTAGAAATGCATTAAGTTTATGCGCCTCCTTCGAATCTAGTTTCACAGAAATTGCAATTGTTCACAAAAAATTTCAATTAGTGTTCATGAGTTTAAGTGATTTTGTTTTTGATAGTAGCCAAACTTTTTACAAGGATATGGTGCTCAAATTATAGTGAATTTATAGACTTAAAAGCACTAAAATGACAGTTTGTAAGCTGAAAAAAAAAGAAAAAAGCTTTATAGCAGTTTTTCTTCTCTTAACTTAGCGATGAAATAACTACAGAGCCGTTTCATGCTCTGACACTAAATAACCAAAATTTAAAAAAAAAAAAAAAGCACTAGTTTTGAAATGTAGTGCGTATCAGCAATTAATTATTCAGCAACCAAAATAATAAAAAAAACACTAGTTTTGAAATGTAGTGCGTATCAGCAATTTATTATTCAGCAACACAGCAACCATAATTAAAAACAAGAAGTTCTGTCAAGAACTAAACGAGCCTACTTTCCCGTACATCGACATCGGCATTCTCGCATCTGATCATTATTCTCTTGATTATCTGAAACTGAAAATTATGTCAAACATACCTTTTTAGCACTTAGAGCTGATTTCGAAAAGCAAAATATACCCCTTTCATCAGATGAAATAGACACGTAAAAAGTAATTAACGAATAAATAAAGTTTTGTCGCACCTTTTAAAGAGTGTAACTGTGACAGTTCCTCCGTAGAAAAAATCCTCCATCGTTTTCAAAAAAAAAATAATAATAATAATAATGATGATAATAATAAAATAAATAAATAAATAAATAAAAGTACAAAGAGCATCAAAACACATTTTATCAAAGAAAGGAAAAAAAAAAAAGAAAAAAAAAAACTCGTCCGTTAATAAAATGTCTCGAATTTCACTTTTAATCTGTTGCCAGTTGTTAAATATAAATAAAGAATCAAATGTTCTCGTGAATGAAAAATTTTTGTTACAAAAAAAAAAACATCGTCAGCCAAAAAAAAAAAATAATAATAATAAATAAAATAAAACAAATTTATAAATAAACAAAAAATCGTCTGCACAGTCAGTAATTTTTTTTTCTGAGCCTGCATTTCCGCCATGTTTGCGGAGTCGGAGTCGGAATCAGAGTCCTCACAGAAGATTACTCAGAAAAGTACGTTACAAACATTATTTATCAAAACCATTTTCTTACAAGGTTAGTTTGAAGGAAATCCGACTTTAAGTTCAGGATCAACATTCAACTTAAATTCCCCGTAGACGCTAATGTTAATTTTTTTTCTGAACGGTTCAATATTGAACGAAAAATGGTTCAAATCAAAAAGCGAAATATGGGCATGTATGGGAAAGCCTCTCCAAGATCTTTCAAACAAAAAAAAGTTTATTCCATTCGGACGGTTCACTCAAAAGTTATTAGGTGGGGAAAGGTTGCTTGAACGGTTCAATGTTGAACGAAAACGTGTTCAAATTGAAAATTTAAATACGGTAATGAAGTATCCTTGCTGAGATCCATCGAACAAAAAAAGTTTATTTAAATCGGACTGTTCACTCAAAAGATATCAGGGGTGACAGCTTGATTGAGCGGTTCAATGTTAAACGAAAAATTGTTCAAATCGAAAATGTAGATACGGGAATGAAGTATCCTTGAAAAGATCTTTCGAACAAAAAAAAGTTTGTTCAAATCGGATTGTTCACTCAAAAGTTAGCATCGCGGGACCGGTTGTTTGAACGGTTCAAAGTTGAACCAAAAATTGTCCAAATCGAAAAATCAAATATGGGAATGAGCTGCACTCGCTGAGATCTTTCAAACAAAAAAAAGTTTGTCCAAATCGGAATGTTCATTCAAAAGTTATTAGGTGGAGAAAGGTTGCTTAAACGGTTCAATGTTGAACCAAAAGTGTTCAAATTGAAAATTTAAATACGGTAATAAAGTATCCTTGCCGAGATGCTTCAAACAAAAAAAAGTTTGTTTAAATCGGACTGTTCATTCAAAAGTTATTAGGGGTGACAGCTTGATTGAGCGGTTCAATGTTGAACGAAAAATTGTTCAAATCGGAAATGTAAATACGGGAATGAAGTACCCTTGAAAAGTTCTTTCCAACAAAAAAAAGTTTGTTCAAATCGGATTGTTCATTAAAAAGTTAGTATCGCGGGACCGGTTTTTTGAACGGCTCAAAGTTGAACCAAAAATTGTTCAAATCAAAAAATCAAATATGGAAATGAGCTGTACTCGCCGAGATCTTTCCAACAAAAAAAAGTTTGTCCAAATCGGAATGTTCATTCAAAAGTTATTAGGGGGGGACAGACAGACCGACCGACCGACCGACCGACACACAAATTCCCCATCTCAATACCCTACTTTCAAATTTTTAATTTTTCGATATTCATTTTACCTTTTTATTTTTTTAACTTGGCGATATTTTTTGGACTTGGCGATATTTTTTTAACTTGGCGATATTTTTTGGACTTGGCGATATTTTTTAGATGCATTAAGCTACTTTTAATACTTTTTTCGTCTTTCTTTTATTTTTAACGGGAAAGTAGGCTAAAAAACACTAGTTTTGAAACATAGTGCGTATCAGCAATTTATTATTTTTCAATCTACTATTTAAAGTTTTTAGATTTAAACATCATGTAAAACAGTATCATACAGGACCTTTAAAAAAGGTGAGCAATATTTTCCCTCTTAAATATATAACACATTGAAAAGCTTTTTTTTTTTTAGTTACTTAGGTAGTTACGCATTTATTTTTCATAACACTACTAACTCTTACAAAAGGAAATTGAAGGGGTAAGTCGATAAAGGTTGATATGTGACATTTGAATTTCGCCGATTTACACAAATTCAAATTAGTGTGTGTTCAATTGTGTTACCTCACAAACAAAATTGAAGGGGATGTGATGATTTTTTAAATTTGTAGAAAAAGCTTTCAAACAAAATTTTATTACAGTGAACTCTCACTTATACACCGCCTCATTTATGCGCCATTTTCACTTATACGACGATGTTGAATGGTCCCAGCACATTTCTATACCAAAATAATGATAGTATCGTTCGTTTATGCGTCGCTCTAAAGATAAATATTTCACTTATGAGCCTAATTTTTCCAAAAATGTAAACAATTTAATTTATTTTCTTGAAAAATGAGGATGTTTCTTCACTTTCCTCTTTAATCCTTCTCTTTTATTGCTCACAGAAGGCATTTTTTCCACATGAACAAGAAAGGGACAATTATCTATTATGGATCGTTTTAAAAGGACCAGTTTGTGATTAGGTATTCTACAATTTTTGTATTTCCCTTATCATTGCAATTAGGTTTTTAAGTAGTTGCCAAACCGTAGTAATATGACCATTTTCTACAGAAACGTTCTTATTCTTGCTCTCATTAGAACCTTTGTTGCATTTTAGACTTTTCAATAGGCTTGTTCATTTATGCGTCTCTCTCACTTATGCGCCTTTTTCTGTTGGTCCCTTAGGCCGGCGCATAAGAACCTTATCACCTTCATCCATGGTAAAAAGTAAGTATTTTTTAAATTGTCACATATCACCTTTATACACTTGCCCCTTCAATTTTAAGTAGCAGTGTTATTAGTAAATTTATTTTTCTACTAAAAATATAATTTTTTTCAATTTTAATATTAATTTTTCAAAGAAAAATATTATCAAATATTTATTAATTAGAAATAGTTAATATTTGTATTGATGCATTACAAATATTTCAAAAAATACATATTGGATGTATTAAGCCCCTTATAGCTTTAGCATACTTTTGGACAGTTTTGTACAGTAAAACTCACCTATCCCGTCCAAAACCAGTTTCTGACGTCCAAAACACCAACCCTGGTCTATGCCCCTGTGTTATTATTTCATAAGAATTGAAATGTTACTTCGAATGAAAAAAGAGTTTAAAGTGACCATTTGTCATAAAATTATTTAGAAAACGTCGTGTAATCGATTATGACATTCAAATCCAATAATGAAAGTTTATTTTATAAAAAAACAAAGGGGGAATTGAAAATTGAGCTTTGATGCTCCATATGGGCTGGGCACTTTATCACAAAGTGAAGGAAATTCACAATATATTGCAAAATGAGGAGTGCAGTAAGCCTTCATACTATCTCATAAAAGGATCTCTTCCCCCAAGTTGAAAGCACACCATGGTTAAAAATTCAAGACCCTAGGAATCGAGCCAGGGGTGCTCCTCACTCCTCCTCCTCCTCCAAGGACGATTGCGCACCCTTTCAAATGCAATTTGCGCTCTTTCAAAAATAGACCATGACTCTAGAAAGTTGTCCTCCCCCACCCACATATACAGAACCCGATTAAGGAACGTTGCCCGGGTCTAGAGCCCTTAATCTGGAAGCCAGTCTTAGGAAAACGGAGTAATTTCACATTGCACTGTCAAATTAAAATATTTAAAAAGGGTCACTTAAGTCCAAAAGCTTAAAGTTTTTTTTACATCAGTTTTTTTTATAAGGGGAGGGGGGGGGGACCAAATCAAGCTCGTGCCCAGTGTCTTCAAAAGTCATAGTACGTTTTTGCCCCTCCCCCACCCACACCCTTCTTTCCCCAATGGGCACTCTGGGCACGTGCATAGGGCCCCGCAATCGATGAGCTCTCAGTTCCAGGCATCAAATTAGAATCTCAACACCAAAAATAAGTGAATTACTGGAGAAATGTATTTAAATTGTCACATTTTATGTGATGAAGAAATGTAAAGAATCTGGTGTAGAAATCAAGGTTATGGGAGCCGCATGATCTTAATGTGCCCAGGTCTTCCTTTAGATTAAAGACGGCCCAGCCCCCATTTCCAATTTTAGTAAGCCCAATCTGCGCAATGACTCGCTTCTATAAATCGTATAGAAAGGGCGGAATTCAGGTGAAGCGCTGCATCTGCAAAAGTGCGTTTCACACGCAAATTTTTCCGGTTTTCAAATTCTTGTAAAACGTTGTTTGCACAAAAGCGCCGAATTATTGGTGCGTTTGCGCAAACAACGTTGCTAAATTTGCGCGTGCAGCGTACTTTTGCAGATGTAGCGGCGTTTCACTTGAATTCCGCCCTAAAACTCACTAACAACAAATTATGGACAACATTGCTTACGGAAAATTCAGTCCCAATTTAGTCCCAACTTGCAGTTGAAAAATATATGACAAATTATCAGTGTCGATAAAATGAGAACTGTATTGCGTATTTTTTTACTTCCTTTTACGTAGTAAGAAGTATTGTGATCGCGAAAAAAAATCACTCAAATTTGAGTCTAAATTTTGATTTTGCTCACCCCCGAATGCGCGTTCAGTAGTTTTTTCGACCTGTCAGCACGTGCATATATACCTACCAACATATAAGCAGCTGAAAAATCCTTTTCAACCACCCCCGAGTTAATTACGACGAGTTTTCTCGTGACGTCTGTATGGACGTATGTATATGCGTATGTGTGTCGCGTAACATAAAACTATATGCCGCAGAAGCTTCTAGCTTGGTATGTAGGCTCTGAGGATGGTCTAGTTGTGCACCTCCCCTTGTGGTTGCATTCGAATGTTCCCAAGGAGGTGTTTTACCCCTTTTTGGGGGTAAATCAGTGTTAATTTCAATGCAGACTCAAGTGATATGAATTGGCGCGACCACTTGGCGATATGTCGCCAAGTGTTTGACACCAACTTGGCGAAACATCGCCAAGTTGGTGACAAATTTAGGCGAAAAAATTATTTTTTGAATTTGGGTTCAACTTGGCGCTGTTGGCGATATTTTGCGAAAAATTCACTGAATGATATTAAAATCAGCAATATTTAGAAAATTAACCATTGTAAAACATTTTTTGCATTGTTTCGTGGCAGATTAGGGGAGTAAATATTTGAATTGTTACCTTGCTCACTCCAAGCACTTTTTTTAACACTTAAGGCAACTACTAAGAAATTTACACGTAAAAGGAAGTAGTGTGGGGTTCATACCAAATTTTTTATGGTTAAAAGCACCTGCGAAAGAAAAGGAGGAACCTTAATTTTATTTATCTATTTATTTATTTCTATTCTATTCTATTCTAGAAGTCAATAAACTTCGCCACGCATGAGGACTGCGTGCTATGCGCCTTGCCTCCACAGATAGTACAATACAGATTTCATTGAAGGAAAGAATTTACAGCACAGAGAAGGAAGTTACACCCAGGGCAAAGGCGGGAATCGAACCCGCGCCTCTTGAGATTACAAACTGACGGGCAGACCCACTGCGCCGTTGAGGCCCCATTTATTTATTTATTTATTTTCAAATAATGCGTGAGCAATGGCAGTACAGCAATAATTAAAGACATTCTTTAAGCAGAATTGCGATCTGTAACGTCGTTCGAGTATATATATTTCGTTGAGTAAATATATTTCATATATTTATCGCTTTCCATCTCATCAAAAGCGAGCCAAAGCGCATGCGCATAGAGGGGGGGGGGATTTAAGTATTCAGGGAACCTTAAAATGACTGATCAGAATGACTTGATATTCCATCAGAACAGTAGTGAAGATACGAAATTTGCTGAGCAAAGGAGCGAACTAGCTTCTAAATGTGCCGATAGATGGAGCAGTCGGAGCTCTAATTGCTGTTGTAGAAGTGAGCTAATTACTAACACAAGCCATTCTAACCACCATTCATAACTTCAGCACTCTAATCACGTGGTGTGGCACTAGTATTCCCAGTAACCAGTTAGTAGCGGAACAAGGCAGAAAGCATATGGAACAACTGACGTTGTAACATATTGATTGAATATGAATTTCTAGAACCTTTGTTTTAATTGCATAATTAAGTATCACATGACAATTAATAACTAAATCGTAGTAAAGCGGCGACTACTCGCCGGTACCAACGTATATCACACAATAGCAACAAGCATGGTTACAAACTAGAAGTCAACAGTCAATCTCGGTTACAGTTAACTCAAATATATATATATACAGTCGAACCTCGATAACTCGAACCTTGATAACTCGAATTTTTCGATATCTCGAAGAATTTTTCTTTCCCTTCATGCATCCTATATTGTCAATGCTAAAATTACCTTGTTACGTCGAAATTTCTAGTTTAAACCCTCGATAACTCGAAATACTTTATTTTCACTCGGATTCCATTTTCTCTTTCCTTGTCCCACAATGTGTGTAACCGTGCATGTTTTGTTTCCATTCTATTTTATGGGCAACCAATTCAGATGTCACTTCCTTATCGATTAGAATTCCTTTAAGAAAGCTGTGTTCGTGAAGAATGATGAGCATGCCACCGTATGTGACATAAATGATAAAATTGAAAGGATTATGTTAAAGAGAGATAGGGGACGGCTTTCTTAACTGATAAATTTCAATGAAATGGAATTTTAAGACTTTCTAAAAGTTGATGAAGAAGTTGCAGTGCGTGATCAGGGAGGGGGAAAGAACACGAAATTCTGTCTCAAATTACCGCTGCGATCTAGTTTCTAAAGAGGATGAAGAAGAGATCTGCAAAACTTACGAAAAACCAAAAAGCAAAGAAGCTTAATCCGCTACTAATTTGTGACGAAGATTTATTGAATCTCGTTCAGGTATGACGAAAGATACTTTTAGAATACTTTCTCATTTAGAGATTGTAGTTGAACGTGAAAAAGATTTGTATTCAACGCTGTTTTTGTCATTTCTTTATTACAAAAAAAAGTAAGTGTTTAATTTAAACTTTCAAAGATACATGCACTATTTTTTCACATACACTCGCAGTACCCCCTTCCTTCGCCCACTAATCAAGGAATTTCGACAACTCGAATTTTTGACAGCTCGAAATTTTTCACTGCTCCCTTCGAATTCGAGATATCGAGGTTTGACTGTATATATATATATATTAGGGCTGCGACATCGATGTCGATGTTTTGGAAACATCGATGTTTGAGGGTCGATGTTTTTCCAACATCGATGTTTTGGGTTCGATGTTTTTTTTTTCGATGTAGATATTTTATTATCCAGCAAAAAAAGGCTGATAAAAATAGGCGATAAGCAGACATATTAAGAAGTTTTCATCCTTAATCAGAAGTTTCAGTATTGATCTCATTGGAAAGCATTTTCTATTATTATTATCGATGTTTTGCTCTCGATGTTTTCAAAACATTTCTGATTTGCTTTCGCCGTTTTTTTTTTTTTTAATTTAATTTATTTTATTATTATTCTTTATGTCAATGTTTTATATTTCAGCAAAAAAAAAGATATGCGGCCAAAAGTTACCTCGCTAATCCCAGCCGTTACACTATCAATCCCGTTGGAAGACGTTTTTAATAGTTACCATCGATGTCTTACGGTCGGTGTCTTTTAATGATCGCTGTTTTTTTCTTTTGATGTCTGTTTTACCCTTCAGCAAAAAGCAAGAAAAATATGCAATTAAAAAGATTCATTTTCTACCGTATTAAAGTACAGCTTTTTTTTTAAAAATTATTAACGATGATTTACGGTCAACAATTTTTAAGCATGTTTTTGTTTTGCGTTTGAAATTTTTTTCGATAGCGGTTTTTTAAACTTCAGCAAAACACTTTAATAAAAATATGCGATAAATAAAAATAATACAGTCAATCAACAGTTGCAGTATCTATCTCACAAAAAAAGTTTTATATAATTGACATCGATATCATACGGTTAATGTTTTTCAGGAGACAAAAGATAAATCTAATTGAGTGATATAAAGAAGCGCAATGTATTGGGGAGTTACTGTATTACTGTACATTTAAATGTTTAGGCAATTTGTATAAAAAAAGATCGATGTTTTGAAACATCGATGTTTGAAACCATCGATGTTTTATGGTCGATGTATCAATACCATCGATGTCTTAATTTCGATACATCGATGTCTTGAAACATCGATGTTTTGCCTTCGATGTCGCACCCCTAATATATATATATATACATTACATCCTTTCCTCCAGTTAATGAACAGTAAAATTATGAACTTATATACAATACACAAAATACAGATGAATGATACATCAATAGAATATGAAGCAACTTGTTGAGTTTTTTTTTCTCGTTACACAATAAAGTCCCTGAACCTTGAAGGTTGATTAATTATTCTTCCTCTTCTTGTTGATATGTTATTGTTTAAATTTCGATTTTGTCCACTACTGTTTACAGCAGCGGGCGATGGGAAATTATCTCGATTTGCACTCGAACCCTCATGTGTATCCCTATTATATCATCGTATGTACTGTTATACACACATGGAGTTTTTGATAATCTTATGTGCTTCCTATTTCTTCGAAGAGTTTCCCCACTAGCATTTCTTACAATATGGGATCTAGGAGATTTATGTTTTGAAATAATTTCTCCTTAATCCCATTGTCCAGTTTTAAAATTGAATAAAGTCACACTATCTCCTGACTTTAGTTCTGGCAAAGTTTGTGTGTTCCTGTCATAATAGTGCCTTTGTTTAGCTTGTCGTGCACAGAATTTAGAGTATGGATTGTTTAATTCACTATTTAGCAATTTGTTATTGATAGGTATTTTTGTTTTTAACCTTCTATTATATAAGAGCTGTGCTGGCAAAAGATTTAATCCACTAATTGGAGTGTTGCGGTAGTCCATCAGCCCTATATTTATGTCTTTTTTTTCCCTTAGAATGCTTTTAAGTATTCCTACAGCTTTCTCTGCCATCCCATTACTTTGAGGAAACCTGGGGCTACTAAATTCAGGCTTAAAATCCCAGTCTTCAGCAAATTTCTTAAATGGATAACTATTACAGGGATTATTATCACAAATTACCTCATTTGGAATACCAAATGTAGCAAAAGCACTCTTTAATTTCTGAATGACCTCATTAGCTGTTTTATCTTTCATATGAAAAACTTCTGTCCATTTAGAGTAATAATCTACAATTACTAAGCAATTTTTATTCCCAAATTGTAATATATCAAGAGCAATCTTTTCGAATGGTTTACTTGGAATTTCACGAGGTTTTAGAGGTTCTTTTGGATTTCTATTTTTAAATTTTGTCACATTTAGAAACAAACTACTCAATGTCATTTGCCATACCTGACCAATAAAAATTTTCATGAGCGCTGTTTTTGCATTTCTCAATGCCAAAATGTGCTTCATGAATTAGTTGCAACATATTTGTCCTTAGACTATGAGGAACATCTCATTTTTCATTAATCAATAACAAGCCATAATTAATATGAAGGTCATTTTTAACTTTGAAATATGATTTTACACTGCTATCTACTTTTTTATAACAATTTGGCCAGCCCTCTGTGATATATCTTACAACTATTTTTAAGTCTGGATCTAATTCAGTTTCTTTCTTAAATTGTATTATTCTTTTTTCGCTCAAGGGCAAATATTTTGAAATTATGCGGACTACGCTCAACATTTCAGGGTCGTCCTTAATGATTTCCCCAATAGGAAATGCCCGCGACAAGGTATCTGCTAAAAACATTTGAGTGCCTGGTACCTAATTAATTTCAAACTCATACTTTAATAATTTCAAAATCATTCTTTGCATCCTAGCAGAAATTTTATTCAAAGGTTTCTTAACAAAAGCCATTAAGAGCTTATGATCACTTTGAACTATGACCTTGCTTTCATATACAAAATTGTGATATTTTTCAAATGAGAACACAATGGCTAATGGGTCATTCCATGTCAAGTGTACGAGGCGTCCCCACTCGAGCCCCTCCGATTTTGCTGAAAATTTTTTTGGATGTACATATAAGACTTGCATGAAACCATACCAAATTATAGCTCCGTAAACCTTATGGTTCAGTCAATAAAAATTATTTTATAAAGGCCTATTTTTCGTGTCTTGAAAAAAATGACCAAATCGTCCAGTTTGTGCTTTTATTTCTCGCGACCTAAGACGATTATCAGGCTCAAATTTGGTGATTCTGATTACTATTTAGTGTAGAATAGCCTACTTGTGTAATGAAAGCTCCATACACTGTAGATTTTTTGTAATTTGCTACCAAAGTTGGTAAAAAATCGTATTTCGGCAAACTTTGACCACAGGTTATCAGCTTGTATATGCCAAGAGAATGACTTTCTGAAGCTAATTCTTTCCTCGTTTGTAGCCTGATAGTGCTACAATAGTAGCCTGTTAGTGCTGATTTGTGTGCAAGTGGCATCTTGATAGCTCAAATAATTGCTGAATTATGCGAGTTGAAATTCCAGTCAAATTTCTTTTTTCTCAATTTTGTCTCAATTTCAAAGGACAATATCTCAAAAGGGTCATCTTGAATTCCAATTTTCTTTACATCATTGGAAAGAACACACTTTTCTTAACTAAAAAACGTTATTTTTATTTTTGAGAAAAATCAGTTTCAAGAGGATATTACAGATCAAAAATGTGTACGTCATTCAACGTGAAATCAAAGAAAAAAAGACATAGACCTCAAAAGTTGATGTCAATTTTCTCTATTAAAATTTACAGGAGCTATTGTACTTATGTTCTGATGAAAAAACCCTTTTTTAGATATTTTTGAACTTTAGTTTTCGTGTGCGCATCCGTAAGAACTCAAGAAATCAAAAAATAAAGTTTCGTTTTTAACAAAAATAATTATCTCCTTATCGCTGCTATAAGAGCTTGAGTCTTTTCCTATGTGTTATTTTTAAGCTCTTGAAACAGAATTTCTGATGATATGTCACTTGGCAAGGTGTCATTAATATTTTTAATTCATAAAAAGCATTGTTTCCTTTTTCAAAAAAATAAAAATAAAATTAATTAATAAATGAGATAAATAATAAATAAAACAGTTAATATAGTGTGTACGTGATAAAAAATATGTATAAGGGGACTACAAAGCCATTATTCTAAAATTGATAGCGAAACTTTTCGATAGAGTTGAATATTGCAGTTATTTCCACCATGTAAATGACAACTATAGTAATTGAAAATATGATAAGTAGTAATTGAAATTCCATTCTTTATACTGCCGAGGATGTGTCTAGATATTCAGCCTATGATTGCAATTTGCCCATTAACAAAAATGATGAAAAATGGGAAAATACTTTTTATGACCTTGAAGCATTAATGATCTACAACCCTGCCAAGTGACATATCATCCGAAATTCTGTTTCAAGAGCTTAAAAATAACACATAGGAAAAGACTCAAGCTCTTATAGCAGCGACAAGAAGATGATTCTTTTTGTTAAAATCGAAACTTTATTTTTTGCCATTTCTTGAGTTTTTACGGATGCGCACACAAAAACTAAAGTTCAAAAATATCTAAAAAAGGGTGTTTTCATCAGAACATAAGTACAATAGCTCCTGTAAATTTTAATAGAACAAATTGACATCAACTTTTAAGTTCTACGTCTTTTTTTCTTTGATTTCACGTTGAATAACGTACACATTTTTGAGCTGCAATATCCCCTTGAAACTGGTTTGTCTCAAAAATAAAAATAACTTTTTTTAGTTAAGAAAAGTGTGTTCTTTCCAATGATGTAAAGAAAATTGAAATTCAAGATGACCCTTTTGAGATATTGCCCTTTGAAATTGAGACAAAATTGAGAAAAAAGAAATTTGACTGGAATTTCAACTCGCATAATTCAGCAATTATTTGAGCTATCAAGATGCCACTTGCACACCTTTCGGACGAACTATCAGGCTACAAACGAGGAAAGAATTAGCTTCAGAAAGTCATTCTCTCAGCAGATACAAGCTGATAACGTATGGTCAAAATTTGCCAAAATACGATTTTTTACCAACTTTGGCAGCAAATTGCAAAAAATCTACAGTGCATGGAGCTTTTGTTACACAAGTAGGCTATTCTACCCTAAACAGTGATCAGAATCACCAAATTTGAGCCTGATAATTGTCTTAGGTCGCGAGCAATAAAAGCACAAACTTGACGATTTGGTCATTTTTTTCAAGACACGAAAAAGAGGCCTTTATAAAATAATTTTTATTGGCTGAAAAATAAGGCTTATGGAGCTATAATTTGATATGGTTTCATGCAAGTCTCATATGTACATCCAAAAAATTTTCATCAAAATCGGAGTGGGTCGAATGGGGATTTTCTCGAAATTTGGGACACTTGACATGGAATGACCCTAATAGCTCCTTTTCTATTTGTGCATAGTTCTTTTCAGTGTCTGTCAAACTACGTGACACAAATGACACTGGTTGACCATTTTGAATTAAACATGATCCTAGGCCATCTTTCGGACTATCACATTGGATCACTATTTCTTGATTAGGATTGAAAACTTTTAAAGTTGGAGTTTTAGTTAGCAATTGTTTAATTTTTCTGAATGATTGTTCTTGAGTTCCTCCCCAACTAAAATCTGCATTTTCATGGATAGTTTCTCTTAATGGGGTGACTTTAGATACATTAGAGATAAATTTCGACAAAAATTTATCATGCCCAACAACCTCCTAACTTCAGCTTTTGATTTTGGTGTTGGCATGTCAATTATTACTTTGATGTGTGTATTGTAATTTGTCAGGATTAAATTTAATATTCAGTGATCTAGCTCTATCAAGTACCTTAGACAAAATTATATCATGTGTGGCCTCATCAGATCCCGCAATATTAATGTCATCAAAATAAACTTCTACACCTTCGATATCCCCAAATAATTTTGAATTTCTTTTCTGAAATATTTCTGGAGCCGAGGAGATTCCGAAAGGCATTTTATTAAATTTATACCTCCCAAAGGGAGTTATTTAATGTACAAATTTCAGAACTGGTTTCATCTAGTGGCACATGCCAAAATCCATCTTTTAAGTCAACAGCAGAAAATACTTTTTTACCTTCCAATCTGCTGATGATATCATCTGGAGAAGGAATTTGATAGTGTTCAATTTTAATCACTTTATTTAGGTCTCTAGGGTCTAAGCATAATCTAAGATTCCCATTAGGTTTTTCAACAATAACCAAGCTTTGAACCCAATCAGTTGGTTTATTAACTTTGGATACAATCCCTTCTTTTTCAAGTTTCTCAAGTGTGTCTCTTAATTTAGGCTGCAAAGCTTGTGGAACACGTCTCGTGGGGTGAATTACTGGTATAAGCACCATCTTTAAGGGTTATATGATATGGTTCATCAGGAAATTCTCCTGTACCAGTAAAGACATCTTTATACTGAGTAATTAAATCATGTTTGCTAATACTATTACACTTTAAGGAATCAATCCTTTCAATAAGTCTCAACTCAGAACAAGCTTTTAAGCCTAAAATGGGGTTTGATTTAACATCGACAACATAGAATTTTAAGGCCACATTTTTCAACTTTTCAGTTGAACAATTTATTATCAGGGTACCTTCTGGCTTTAAATTGAAATTACCATATGCTGTTAGAGATAAATTAGTATCATTAAGTTTAGATTTAATTTTAACATTATTCAAACACTGTGAAGGTAAAACATTTACTTCGGCCCCTGTATCCTGTTTAAAATCAAGACTGAAATACTTATTATTTGGGCGATTCTCTGTCAACTGGTAATTGGCTGTCCGGACTGCGTATTTTAAAAATAATAAAGTTTAATAAAGTAATTATCGCTCTCAATACAAGTAAAGCATTAATACCTTGTAGCCCAATTATATTTGGAGTGATAACAATTTAATTTTTTTTTCCAGAACTTATCTAAGCGCCAAAAACACAGTCCCCTGGCTGTCCCAATCCCATAGTCTAACTGTTAAAGATAGCATTTCAAAAAACCTATTAACACTACATAAATTTGGCAATTAATATCTAAAAATAGAATAATGAAGCTATATTTTTCTTATGAAATAAGGTATAATGACGTATTTCTAAAACTTAAAATTGTCATGTAAATTCTGTCCGGAGTTTTTTCAAACAGTCCCCTGCAACAAATTCAAAGCTGTAATACGAAAAATCTATAACTTTTGCAACTTCTTTTTAGCATGAAGTTTAAAGTAATCAGTGAATTAGCCGACATCGCCGGGAACGGTGTTGAAACGCTACTTGGTTTAGTTTGAGAGCCACATTTGTGATGAAAGTATGCATCAGGGTCGTTGCAAAAACAGATCTGTGGGAAGTGATTTTTTTAATGTCAATTAATTTAATTTAATTATAAAACATATTAGTTATTATGTCCACGATTTGTGCCTAAATTTATAGGTAGTCTCTTAACTAATTATGTTTCAGTAGTTTTGCAGATATTACGCAACAACGAGCAAAAACACAGTCACATGACACAGTCCCCTGCCTAGTTATACTAGGCGGGAAACTTACCCCCTATCATGATTTATCAGAAAAACGCAAACTTCAATTGGCTCTCTTTCAAACCAAAGTAATAGATTCATTTTCTGAGCAATAGTTTTATAATTATACGAACATTTCAAAAAACCGTGGCCGGACAGATTTCGTGTGAAAAATGACGAGTTTACAGAGAATCGCCCATTTATACACAATGGGATACTTTTCACCCATGATTCACTTACCTTGTGAATATTCTGATTAACTGACTCAACACAGGTTGTCAGCTTATTTTGCGAAAGTTTACTTAGTTCGCTTTGAGTGGACACTGTCATTACCGAGTCCACAAACACACTAGGTTCATTATCTGTAACACTTATTTCACGAACGTTCTTAGGGCATCTTGCAGCAAAGTGATTCTTTAACTTACAATTAGCACAAGTTTTTCCATAGGCTGGACACTCATGATACTTGTGTCTTAATCCGCACTTCTTACAGTCATATTCTTGAGTCGGCTGCTTCGGTTGCGCGGACTGCTTTTGATGCTGCTGCGGTTTTCTATTCTTCTTCACACTATTTACAGCTGCTGCTGTGGCTCTTCTTTCATATGCCGGAGGTGTTCTTTACTAGTTCCAAACCATGCCTGGACAGATTTCGTGTGAAAAATGACGAGTTTACAGAGAATCGCCCATATCTAACACTTTTATATTGTATGAGTACAATTTTTAATAAAAAATGATTACATAACAGCACTTTTTTAGTATCTTGACGGGGCGGACAAACTTTGAGGGCATGTATCTCAGAAAATAAGTGGAGCAGGAACCTAAGAATTTGGACTTTTCCTTGCCTCTATATAATCAACTTGTGTGCCAAATTTAAAGAAAATCCTAGTCGGCCATGCGACCCCCGTTCGGTGAGTTGGTATGGAATCACTCAGCAGCAAATGTGTACTTTCAGAATTTGCCAATCGGTAAATTGTTTAATGCAGAGAAAAACTATTTTCTTCTATAACTTTCAAAGTATAATGCACTGGAATTTTTATAAGCATGGACTATCTTTTTCAATGATATTTTTTTTCTGTGATTTAACTATCGTTTAGAGTATTTTTATGTCTTCCATTTGGTCCAAAAACCGTTCGTAATGAGTTTGGAACCATTTTCTTGCACTCTGTTCCATAATATTTCCTAAAAATACGGCAGACGAAAGGTATGTTTGTTTCATTAGTGTAGTGCCAGTAAAAGTAAGTCGATAAATGATTTTGTAGGAAAAGCTACTTTCCTTTAAAACCCTTACGGCAAGATGCAATTTGATTTTCACAAGCATTAACTATTTTTTTTCTCAATAATTGTTTTTGGAGATTTAACTATATTAAAAAATATCTTAATGGTTTCTAGTCGATCCAGAAAATTGTTCGTAATGAGTTCAAAACTATTTTCTTATATGCTTTTCTATAATCTGACCTGAAAACACCATAAAGGAAAGGTAGGTGTGGTTTACTGAGGTAATCTCAGAATAAACAATTCGGTGAATTGTTTAATTTGGAAAAAAATTACGTTCCTATAAAAGCTTCAACCCTTTGACGGTTATGGAAATGAGCAGTTTCCGTTTACTTAAATCGCGCAGCATTAGGAGTAAACAGTAGTTGAAAGTGGCAGCTGTTTTCCCCCGCCGTTCTTCCGAAAATGTCACCTTTCTCTGGCGATGCCGTAGATAGCTCGCCTCGCGCGTTTTAAAAATTTCTTAAAGTATTTATAGTACAGTACATCAGTGCAGAATAATAATGGCGAACGAAGTCAGCTCGTCAGTGCGCATTGGGGAAAATGTTCACTACGCGAGTAGTGCTCGTTACTAACCATTTCGGTCAAAATCTTGCTCCCGAGCGGAACTCGTTTGCGCGCATTATGAAGCACAATTCGATTGTGAGCTGAACTCGTTCATAACCATCAAAGGGTTAAGAAATAATACGTTTGGATTTTTGCGAACATAGACTAGCTTTTTTTCTTGATAACTTTTTTCTAAGACTTAACTTTCGTCAAAAATATCTTGGTGTCAATGATCTGACCCAAAGAGTTTTAGGGATAAATTTCGAACCATCTTCTTGTACGCTGTTCTATAATCTTTTCTAAAAATGCCGTAAATGAAAGGATTTACTGTAGACGATAAAAGCAGCAGCATAAAAAATAGATACTGCATTAGTGGAGGAGGGGAGTATCCATCTATAATAAATCTCAGATTCAATTTGATGATGTAGGGAGCCATCGAAACGTAATAAACTACGACGAGAACAATGACACTTGTCACTGTTTTATTCATGTTTGAATCTTCCATTGACATTTGAGGAGGTAAACTTCTATTGCGTCTTAAAAATAGCCTTGTTGTCTTAATCTTCTTCGCTGCAAAAATAATCAGCAAGTTGCACATTAATATGTAAAGCATTGGAATGTAACAACAAATGACATTTCCCCACAACGTCGAAAAATACTGCATTTCGTAAGATTGATAATCGTACCCGCATATTCCTTCATTGTAATTGAAAGAAGACCAATTAAGAATCAAACTTGGAAACATTAGAGTCATTCCTAATAAAAGTAGAAATATAGCGTAGTAAATGAATCTTTTAGTAGTCATTATACCGTGGTATTGTAAAGGCCTCGTCACGGCCACCGCCCTGTCGAAACTAATAAATGAAAGATTGAACGAAGAAGAGCACAAGCAGCTGTAGGTCAACCCATTTTGCAATTTGCAGAAAAAGGAACCGAAGGGATAATAGTCGAACGCAACCGCCAAGCCAGACGGAATTGTAGCCACAAGTCCTGTTAACGCATCCATCACAGCCATATATACCAGCAAGAGATTGTTTGGTTGACTTCTAAGGGTCTCGTCCCAAAAAGAAGCAAAGATGACCGCGAGGTTTCCCAAGACGGCTATTAGCCCCATGAGAAGGGATAAAGAAGAACCAAGTATCCTCGTCGGATAACTACGTCTGTAGATTCCTGCTGGAAAGGATCCATTAATATAGTCAAGGGGAAACGTGGAATTTGTCATGCTGAGATTCATCTACCTGGTGAGAAATAGAAAAAAATGAAAGAAGCATTTAAAATTCAAGTAAATATATTACATACTTTTAAATGCAGTAGAGCATCAGTTTCTTCTTTTGCCCAAACTGACTCTAAGCATGCAATGAACATTAGAGTGGAGCGAAAACAACAAAGTTTTTATTTTTGAATCGTAATAGTGCGGAAAAGTTGCGATTGGTGAAGACTTACAAAACAAAACAAAAATTTTTGAAATTGGATAATATCTTCTGATCCCGCAACGAGCCTGAAATTTTGAAAAAATGAAAATTTTCATATGTTTTTAGCGATTTTTTAAAATTTTTGTTTCAATGTTTTATTTTAATGCTCTTGGACGGAAAAGTTACGATTGGTGAAGCCGCCTTCTGAAATTTTAAAAGATATAGGGTAAGTGCTCCAGTAGTCGGCCAGTCTCCAGTAGTCGGCCACAATGACATAAAACTCCTCATAAATAGTACATTTTTAATTCAAAATCAGATATGACGCATTCACACATTCATGTACCTATCGTCAATCATCAACCAGTGGCAGTTAAGTTTTGGGTACTTTTTTTTGAATTAGTAATGAGTCATTTCATTTTGAATGGTGTGCCTGGCATCCAAGATTGCGATTCTGCTTATTTTTCAGCTAAGAGGACACGTCTTCTTGAAATGGCCAATTACACTTATTAATTTAATTCTACTGTAAATTTGAGTGATTTTTATCTTAATGGAATGTCTAACATAATGTTTCAATGAAAGAGCGAATTCCTGGTTAGACTCGATTGTTTTTTAAAGGGGTGGCCGACTACTGGGTACAGAATTCTTCTGCATTTCCAATAGTCGGCCATGGTAGGCCGACCACTGGTTCTAAGCAGTTTGGATGATTTATCCAGTAGTCGGCCACATACTTAATGTAGCTTTTCATTCTTAATATGGGTTCATCAAATTAAAACTAAATTAACTTATTAAAATACAGCGACAATTTAACTGTTTTGAGTAAAAATACCTTTTTCAAAGTTAATTTTTCTTGAAAAATAGTAATTAAATTGAATGTCTTAACTTCTTTTGACCACCATTTCGACATGTTATTGCTCCTAGTGTTGTAAATTTAATTGAAAATTCTAAAAAAGATTTTTAAATACGCATTTGTTGAGTAAAGATTATGAGTTTTAATACTCATCTAGTTATTATCAAATGGTGTTTTGATAGTTTTTCTTATCAAATTTTATCTTAAACTCATGAAATTGGCGAAACGAGTGATTTGACTTCTATTGATACTTATTCGGCAGTTAATAAACATTCCCCAATTATAGGAGATAAGATGCAAAACTTCAATAGTCATATAGGCTCAAGTTATTTAATGAGTGCCAAGCATGTAGTTATTCTTTCTTTTGCTATTATGCTTAACTTTTTGCTTTACCAAAGGTTCAAGACCCCTGTGCTCTATTTAGGAAAATTGTTTCAAATGTTGGTATATTTTCACTAATGATTCTCCCCAAATGTTTGACTTCTTGAGTTTTCTTCGCTAGAGGATTAGAATTGTGCTGAGTTAATTTCAAAACTACATGGTTACATTGTTGCAAACTAAATTTTGGTTTGTTTTCAAGGTTATTCCTCGTTTACTAATATTCTTGTCGAAAGCTGTAAGATTACTTTCATGACATCCCGAGTTCCATTTACTTCCTTATTTCATCTTACTTCAATTAGTTTAAAACAAATAACCTTGCTTCAGTGGAACATTCTGTGCTAGATGAAGCCTTGATAGAGATTCCTTTCAGCGCATTTTTGAATGTATTTTTACTTGCACAGTTTTGGAAGCAATCATTTCTGAAACTAGTTTTAGTTTTATGTTCCGTATATTGAAATTCCGTTCTAATGAATGTGAACCAGTTAAAGGCCGACGTGATTATTGGTCATGAATTGTGTCGACTCTATTATTACTTCTTTATGTTTACATAAACAGTAAAGCAGTTTTTCATTTCTTGATTCTTTGGTCATTATCACTAAAAACTGCTGTTCACTACAAAACTATTCCTGTTTTTTTACTTCCTAAGCAAGAACATTTTGTACATTTAAAAACTTCGTTTATTTTGTCCCTTCTTGCATCTTTAGTAAGTGCTGCTGAAATTCTTTTCTTCAGAAGCTTTTTTTTTTAACTTTCTTTTTGATATAGACATATTTTTAGACGTTATTCAGAAAAAAATACTTTTTTAGTGCGAGTTTTTAAAATAAAACTGTTTTTAGGCAGCTAAAGTATAAAAACATTAATGTCCCGAGAATTCTGTGCTAATTGTACTGTCTAAAATTAATAATGGTAGATTGATAGTTAGAGAAATAAGTAAAGCACATAGTGTATCAAGAAGTACACTAACATGATCATCTACACAGTTGAGTACCAGAGGTACCACGAAAAATATGACCAGACTAAATATAATGCATCGCTGCAGGCCCGTCATTTCACGTTTTTAGAGGGGGGGGGGACAAAGGGTGCAAACACAATGCAATTTCATCGGAAAAAAGCAAACACCACGCTCATTTATATATTGATTAACTGATTTCTGAAAACCAGGGTGGGGAGCAATTGACCCCCTCCCTCCTGACCCCCCAAATGACGGGTCTGGTTCGTTGTAAGTTTCCCTTTGTTTTGTTTTTTTTAATTCAACCCCCTATATCAGATAAGATCAATGAAAATGAAGTGGCCGACTACTGGATTCAACGTGGCCGAGCACTGGATTTCTGTGGCCGACTACTAGAGCATTTACTAGTGTTGACAACAGCTTGGATTTTAACATATTTTTTTTTATAATTTCTGAAGCAAGTAGGTGATTCACTATCAGAAAGGTTGATTCTAAAGTTTTACCGTGTTTTTGTTGCTGTATTGATAGCTGAAAGTTCTAGGTTAGCCAAGATCCACAAAAGATCCCTTAAATGGCCGACTACTGGAGCACTTACCCTATTGAGATCAAATACCATCTTATCCAGGAACAAGCCAGAAAGACCAAAAAAATGGAAATATTCAGCTTTTTTTAGAGGGGGGGGGGTTAAAAAATTAAAAAAAAAATTCTCGTTTTTTTTTCTTCTTTTTTACCCGGTACCATTAGCGTAAAATTTTTTAAAAAGAACTGTATTAAGTCTTAAACATTAATTTTTTTCTGGATTTTTTAGGTATCTTCTAAACATGCAAAACTACTATTCTTTACAGCAATGAAACATTTTTAAATAAAAGAAAATTATAAAATGTTTTCCTAAATTTCTACAATCCAGTACAAAAACCCACTAAATAAAACGCGCAAAATAAAAGCTTATTTTAATCACTAAACTATAAACAATTTTAATACCTAACTAATTATACAGGGTGTTCCAAGTTAACCTTCATGACCTCTATTTCCTCAACCGTTCGTTTTAGATACATACTCAAAAAAACATACAAAATTGCTCGAAATGAGGAGGAGAGTTAAGATATGGAAAGTTTGAAGCGAAAAAAATAATTGGTTAAGAAATAAAAAATTTAACTTTTTATAGGGGCTCCGGGCCCCCAAACTTATGTTTAGGAAAAGAATTTTTATTGAAAAATAATACTGACACAAAAAAATGACATTTGTGCGATCAAAATCCATGGAGAAATGAAACATGAAACTTTATGACTTATACCACTTTACACTAGCATTATTTTAAGTGATTTTGGGGGCCATATACACGCGAAATTCGCACCATTCCCGGGTTCTTTAATAACAAAATATTCTTTATTTTCCTGAAATATATTTAACTGTAAAAGTTATTTAACATGGGAATTAAAATACGAAAAAAATTGAATAATAAAGAATGAAAATGTCTCGCTGAATTCGCGAATTTGTAAATTTACCGACTGTATAGTGATTGCTTGACGTAATCCCTTCACTGCAGAATAAAATCGGCTTAACTAGATGCATTTCGTTAAGGCTTGAAGTTACGATGTACACTACGGAACAGTATGTAGAAATGGTGTTGCTTTACGGACAATGTAATCGCAATGTATATTATTTCTTAGATTCTACATATTTCGCGTGTTTAATATCTTTATATAAAATTGAATAATAATTTACCTTGTCTTGTTATGTTTTGTAGTCTTGTAGCATCTGTATTTATTTTTGAATACAATGAGAAGTGAATGTTTTCTGACATGGACGAAACAAATTTCATTATCGTACCTAATCTAAAAGCTCGTTATTCCTCTGGCAGGGCGAAAATTTCCTTTTGTCAATTTGTTTACGGGCCCTGCGCACTTAAAATTCGAATATCTCCGCGAATTTCGATCGCACAAATGTCTTTTTTTTGTGTTAGTATTATTTTTCAATGGAGATTCTTTCCCTAAACATAAGTTTGGGGACCCAGAGTCCCTATAAAAAGTTAGATCCTGTATTTTTTGACTGAATTATTTTTTGCTTCAAACTTTCAATAGTTTAACTCTCTACCTCATTTCGAGCAAATTTGCAATTGGAAGTATGCATCTAGGACGAACGGTTGAGGAAATAGAGGTCATGAAGGTTGACTTGGAACACCCTGTATACAATTTCTTAACCGCCTTTTGATATCTGTGCCTTCTATAAACTGTTACCTAACCTAACTCACTACCCACAGAATCCTTTAATATTATTTTAATTAAAACTATTTTTTATTCAGTCTTTAAAATTAAACCTAGTTAGGTTAAGTAGTGTATAGAATGAGACTGCAAGAGGCACTTAAAAACTAAGAAACTAACATTATAATTAGATACGTATTAAAATAGTTTATCGTTTAGAGATAAAAAATATTGTTCATCTTATGAGTAAGTATTTTGGTCAGTGGATTTTTGTACTGAAAAAATTGAACAAATTTAATTAATAGGTATGGGTAAGAAGTTGTACGTAAATATTATGTATTCAATGGCGGTTTTGTTTTTTATTTAAAAATAATTTTGTGTATGAAAAATTAGAAATCAACAAAATCTAAAATTTGTTTTGTCTTCTAGACTAATAAATTCATTATATTTATGGCTTTCATATCAAATGTGTTCCAAAATCATCACCAAGATGCTCTACAGTAAACTTTTAAGCACAAGTTTCCCTTCAATCGTGTTTCAAATGTTCAGTTTTTATGATAACATGTTTTAATATTTTTTGCATAAAGCTAATTTCATTTCATTTCACCCTCCAGGGTCCCCCGTACCTACCAGCTTAGTGGTTTAACCGGGATAGGGCCCTGAAGAGCGCTCTGTTCTTAATTTTGAACCAGAACCTAGGGTCGAGCAAACCATAGGCCCTAGCACCCCCAGAGGTATCGTTTCACTTGGAGGACTTTGTGACCACGACATTTTTAACGCCTCCCAGTCACCATTAATCAAGACGGTGGATCTTTGATCGGCTGGGATCGAACCCGGGTCCTTTCGGACACGAGTCCGATGCCTTACCGATCGGGCCACCACGGCCCGCATAAAGCTAATGGGGGTGTCTGGGCCAGGCCTTCCCCGCAGTGCCCTCTCCTTGTCAAATGCTTTCCAATCCTTAATTTTTGTTACACCTTGTCCCACTTTGCTTGGGACTGTGTTCCTGTAGGAACCAACATAACCTTAAAACAAACTTAAAGCAACTAAAAAGCAAAAAATAATAGATAACATTTACGTAAAAATTTTTACCCATGCCTATTAATTAAATTTGTTGAACTTTTTCAGTACAAAGATCCACTGAAAAAAAATACTCACTCATAAGATGAACAATATTTTTTATCTCTAAACGATAAACTATTTTAATACCTACCTCATTATATGTTAGTTTTTTCATTTTTAATTGCTTTTTGCAGTCTCATTCTATACACTACCTAACCTACCCTAGCAGCATCATCTCATCGGCCGATGATCGGCCATTCATCGAAACCCGATGAAATTCTCATCAGCCGATGATCCAATATGTCTCATCGGCCGAGCAGAATCCGAGCAGCAAAATCCGATGAGAATACGATGAGATTTGGAGCAATTTACGAGCAGAACAGTCCCGTGCCGAGGAATTTCATCGGGAAACTTGATCGGAAGGATATCGTTTTTCGATGGAATATAGCTCATCTTATTTTCATCGGGAAAGTTGATCGGAAGGATATCGCTTTCCGATGAAAAGTAGCTCATCGAAAACCGTGCTCGGATACTGATCGGAACGATGTCATCGTGCATTACAGGATCAGTTTACGAGGAGTTTGTTGATCGGCCGAGCAAAATCCGATGAATTGATGCTACTAGGGTAACTAGGTTTAATTTTAAAGACCGATCAAAAATTAGTTTTTAATTAAATTAATGTTAAAAAATTCTGTGGGTAGTCAGTAAGGTTAAGTAACAGTTTCTATTTTTTTAAAAAGGTTTCATTGTTGTAAAGAATGGTAGTTTTGCATGTTTAGAAGACACCTAAAAAATCAAGAAGAAAAATCAATGTTTAAGAGTAATATAGTGCTTTTTAAAATTCTTTACGCTATGATAAAGGGGTAAAAAGAAGAAAAAAAAATAAGAACAATTTTTTAAACTTTTTTAATCCCCCCCCCCCCCCAAAAAAAAAAAAAAAGCTGAAAATATCCAATGTTTTGGTTTTTCTGGCTTGTTCCTGGATCAAAAGGTATTATTCGATCTCAATTTATTTTTTTAAATTTCAGAAGGCTTCACCAACCGTAACTTTTCCATTCAAGAACATTAAAATAAAACATTGAAACAAAAATTTTAAAAAATCGCTAAAAACACATGAAAATTTTCATTTTTTCAAAATTTCATGCTCGTTGCGGGATTGGAAGATATTTTCTGATTTCAAAAATTTTTGTTTTGTTTTGTAAGTCTTCACCAATCGCAACTTTTCCACACTATTACGATTCGAAAATAAAAACTTTGTTGTTTTCGCTCCACCCTAATGAACATGCTCCAGTAAGTTTTAATCAATGATTTAAAAGCGGGCAATTAACTAAAGCAATTATGCAACTATTAAAGAAGAAGATCCCAGAGCATGTCTTAGTCTGCAAAGTAATGCTTTGTCCGTTCGGCAGAAATTTTTCGATGATAGTCATAAAGTGAATTACCAAATTAAACTAGCTGTCGTGGCCGTCACGAAACTTTCTTCCATATCTATCTTATGAATTCCGGTTACAAAATAAAATACGTACTCCCCCGAGTAATTGGAGACAGCTACAATTTCCCAATTATCGTAATAACCCTGCAAATTCAGAATCAATGAGCGAAATTGGAAATCATTGCAAAAGCCTTGTTTAGATTAATTGCAAACATTTTATTTGTTAGTAAAAAGAAATTGGCAACAGTTAAAAATTTCAAATCATTGAAAGTTTTCAGCTGTTTTGATAATTAAATAGCGTGAAAGCGATTTTTTAATGAATTAATTTTTCGCATTGTTGACTAAGCGCAAAAATCACCCCACCCTCCTCCTGGGGCGATTGGCGCCAAAATTGAATCGATGCTTGCTTCCATATTGGGTTAGTGTGATTCCAAATTTCATTCAAATCGCAGCAATATTTCCCGAGATACAGTAGGTGCAATGACAAAACAAGCACTTTTGATTGCTCCACCCCCTTTGAGATATTGACACACAAATTGAATCAGCACCTGCACTCAATAGGGTCTATCTATAGACCAATTTTCGTTTGATTCCGCCGGTTACTTCCTGAGATATAGCAGTCACCCTCGCGCAGAACACGTGCGATTGCTCCACCCCCTTCGAGATATTGACAAACAAAATGAATCAGCACCTGTACTCAATAGGGTCTACCTATGGACCAATTTTCGTTTGATTCCGCCGGTTACTTCCTGAGATATAGCAGTCACCCTCGTGCAGAACACGTGCGATTGCTCCACCCCCCTTGGAGATATTGACAAACAAATTGAATCAGCACCTGTACTCAGTAGGGTCTACCTATGGACCAATTTTCGTTTGATTCCGCCGGTTACTTCCTGAGATATAGCAATCACCTCCGCGCAGAACACGTGCGATTGCTCCACCCCCCTTGGAGGAATTCGCTAAAAAAAGTCAGATGCACCAGTTCACATGGTGGTACATATGTGCAAAAATTTTTGTTCGATTTCATTCAGTAGTTTTTGCTCTAGCGCGGCCACAAAAACTGGTCACACACATACAGACTCACACACACACAGACACACAGACAGACAGACATTTTCCAAAAATGGTCGAAATGGACTCAGCGCACCTCAAAACGTGCAAATCCGTCAAAATTCGACATTCGAAAATTTTCACGAAACCAATACTTTCTTCTATATATTAGATATAGAAGAAAGTAAAAAGCGGAAAGATTGGCAATATTTGGCGAGACTGGCAAAAAACCAATCTCACAGATTGAATAGCGTTAATCTCTGCAATGTTTAAAAATTAAATGTAGTTTTTCCACTATAATACAGCTAACTTTACAGTAATAAACAGTAAAATTGCTAATTTTTCAGTAGTGGACAGTAAAATTGCTAGTTTTGCAGTTTATTATCGTGCATTTTACAGTTTTAAACTGGAGCCTCTGCTGCCAGTATTATACTGTTGTTTTACAGTCTAATACAGCAAATTTTACGGTAATATTGCTAATTTTACAGTGATAAACTGTAAAATAGCTAGTTTTAGTTTATTACTGGTGCTTTTGCAGTTTTTAACAGGTACCTCTACTGCCTGTATTATACTGTAGAAACAAGAGCTTATTTTTTTCAGTGTGTACGTTGTCTTTTTTATACCGTTTATTTAAAAACAAACTGAGAGTCGTAACTATTTAAAAAATGCTCTTTCCAAACTTTAAGGCAGTAATGTACAATGTTACTATAAATGATTCATTCGTTTTCAAAACGCTATACATCCGAAAGTAGGGTGATTCGCCAGTAGTTGGTCACCAGCCAGTGATTGACCACTTGAGTACGTAAATGTACGAAACAAGAATAAACAAACCCATATTTTGCATCTGATTGTCAGAATTAATTCCCAGCATCCCATGGAAATTCTCTGTTATAGTTTGTAGTTGAAACTCAAGTTTTAATTTGGGGGGTTAGGGCGGTATAGTTACAGAGCTATCTAGAAAATTTCAAGAAGGTCACTGTTCTTACTAGTGAGAATTTCTGTGAGTAGACGTAATTTCCGAACTTAAATTTAATTCTACAGGTTCATTTACTGCTACACGATGATCATCCATGCTTACTCTAAGACCATGAAAAAAAATAATTAATAACTTACAATTTATGCTGGGATTAATTAACCCATTTATGCCCAAATTTTTTTTAACAATTTTTTCACTTTTCATCTGCTTAAAACTCTTAGTTGGAATGGTTTCCATACATTTTAGGCGTAAAATAGATAGCCGTTACCATATTTATTAAGTTATTTAACGTCATGTTTGTGGGACACTAGGCAGATATGTGAGCAAAATATGACCTTACTTGACTTTCGTTTGCAAAGTAACATTACAGAAGGCATCTGTGATCCATTTTAAGTAAATCATTTTAAAATAGTTTAATTTTATGAAAAGTAAGTTTCGCAAAAAACACTTGGGCTATTTTCACCATATGCTTACATTTCAAAATTTTTAAGTAATTTTTTTAACTTGCTATTTTCTTTTAGAATCACTAACAGATGTTTTGTCACATATTTTAGGTGTGTGAAAAAGTAATTGGTTGTACACTTTGATGCATAATTAAGTATTCAAATGCTGTTGTAAAACTAAGTTGCAAGGAAAATTGTCGTCCTTTACCATACAAAATCAATATGAAATCTCACTTTTACACTTTATCATAGCGCCTAGAACCAACTTCATTTGAAATTATTTGCGTGCCT
>JAXGGA010011551.1:0-42010 GCA_038373865.1 Uloborus plumipes | reverse complement strand
AAAAAAAAAGCTCAGTTTTTCTTCAAATTTAAAAAAATAATTAAATAAACTTTACTGTCTCTGAATAAACTAAATAAATCAACTATGCATCAAAATATAGTTTGTACATCTATTGACATAGTGCGTAGCGAACAAGAGAGCTCAGAGTTCAGTTAGCGAGGTCGTCCGAATGGAACTGCTTACAGTTCTAAGGGACGAAAAGCGACTACTTGCAGGCGCTACTGCACTTGCTGCAATCACATATATATTTTGTAATTAAACAATTCCAGTTTTTTTTAGTTATGTCTACAATTAAATATTTGTTTTGCATTAAAGTATAAAGGGTCATTCCATAGAAATGTCAACCTCAGCCGAAGAAAAAAAAAATACCGAAGTAAAAAAAGTATCAAAAATAAATAAATAAATAAATAAAAATCATACAACATAAGAAGTTTAAAAAATTGAAAAAGTATTGTAATTATCACTGAGATTAGCCATAATAAATAGTTTGTAGTGTGTTTACTGCTTGTTATTCGATGGTTACGTTAGTCACGTTACGTTAGTCACACTCCATCTTGAGTAAAAGTGACACTTAAGACTAAAAAAAATTAAGATTTAATAAATGTGTTTTATGTTTTTAAAAGCCAACTTTACACATTTTTCAAATATATCATTCAATTTTTAACACTTGCTTAACTTTGAGAAATTTTTGCCTCACAACATGAGCATTCATTTTCAGGGTTGCAAAAATGTTACGTTAGTCACATTGCTATTTTGGTTGAAAAAATATCTACTATGAGTAATTTTGTTTTAAATTCTTAGCAGAAAGGATACATAAATTCCATGTACATTGTAAATCCACCAGCATAACTAAAAGATATTTTTTATCCTTTAAGTTACAAGTAAAAACAGCTACAAAATTAGCTCTGAATGTTACGTTAGTCACTCTGGAATGACTCTAAACGAAAATTTATTTAAAAAAATGAGCAATTTCGCTATTTTATTTGATTTTCATCCCTTTTGTGGTATTTATTATTATTAAAAAAGTTTATCAAGTTTTTTACTGTACACATATATATGTATATATTAATGTCATGCTTGCCAAAATTCGGCATGGTGTATTTTACTCCTGTATTTATATTAGTTTCTATTGCTTATATTTTTCAGTTTTTTATGGTGAATGTCCTTCTTGGTATATCAGTAGTTCCACTCCAGAAAACTTTATCAAAATTTAGATCCTTCGGTGTCAATGAAGTATTTCCTAGAAGTTTTGTACACTTTTCTACAAAACAAAAAGTATCATTCAGGTACTAACCATTCCTTCAGATATTTACCAACATTTGCAGAATAAAAGTACGAAAATATGTCCCAAGTGCATTCATCTCCCGATAAATCTACATAGAAGAAGAATGTATTGTGCAAAAATGTAAACCATGCTCCAACATCATGAACGTGTAAAACGTCTAAACATTTCCCAATAATGTAAGACAGAATTATATTTCATACAACCCATAGAGTACCTAAAAGAAAGAACTCCCCTAAAATTCTTAAGCAGCGTACTAAAAAACAATAGACTTATTTTTTAGAGTTGCTAAATAACTCAGTTGATTAGAAATCATTCCATTGGTAAAAACGGACATCCTGTTAACCCCGTTTTATAAGGCAACCAATAGACATTCTCCAATAGTAACTTTTCCCCAGATTTTCACTAATAGCACACACTCCACACTTCACAGAAGCTTCGAAAGAAGAACATTTTACCAGGTATTCTCACTCAAAAAAGATTCCCCGATAATAACAATTACTTGGACATTCTTTAATATTGCTATACCCAGATATTCTCTCATGGTAACTATTCTCAGAGTAGTCTACAATTGTAACATTTTTCATATGCCCTCAAAAGTAAGCATTGTTCTTGTTTTAATCGTCGGTACCAGCTTCCTTAAATAAACTTAGGTGGTTTGTTAAACAGTTCGTCCCACCAATTACTCAACTGTTACCGTTACCCTGGTTTTTATAAAAGCATCCAGCTGACAAATTGCATATTCTATAAATGTTTCTAATATCACAACATACTCAAAACCACTTTCCGCAGCTAAAAAAATGACATCGCATCAACTTAAGCAGTTTATTTCTTTAAAAGACAATATGCAAAATTTAATCTCCCCTGCAAAGACTGAAATCGCCACTTAATTTGACGCTGTTCAAGCAATTAATTTTTCCTCTCATACTTCAGAGGGGAAAAAAATAGAAACTCTTTAAACTCAGCAAAATGCCAACAGCTACTTAACAACCCATAAATTTTAAGGATTCTACGTTGCTGTGAAAAGTTGAAAAGAAAAAAAAAAACGGTCATACAATAATGATATTGCTTCGCTATAACGTCAATTTTATCTCTCTGCAACGTCGCCAGTAATGACGTTTATTTATAATGGAAAATAGCATTTCACGTTTTTATCTTCAAAGCAAATGAGTTTTTTATTCTGTTCTATGATCGTAAAAAGTGCAATAATGAACGATTTTATGTCTAATGAGCTAATGCTCAACAAAATTGTTTTGATTGGCTGGCATTATAAAGCTGTTAAGTAAAAACATAAAGCGGGTGGTTTTTTTATTTTTTGTTTTCTTTTTATGAGGAGCCGTCGAAGTTAATGACTCGTAATGAAGTTAATGTTTTAAGTAGCGGGTTTTGATTTTAAAACTCTGTAAAATAATTTTATGGTGCTACAAAGGTTTATTCATGGTTGGTCATGAGTGCTTTAATGGTATTTTTCTGTGCTTTTTTCTACATATATTGTGGAGTCAGAGGGAAAATGTTTGATTCAGACTCCTTTTTCCAAAAATTCAATCTTACTCTGGCTCCTAAACTACGATTCTGAATCCGCTGTCCCGGCTGATTTGCAGACTCGAAAATAAAATAAATGACTCCGACTCATTGATTTTTAAAGCCTTCAACTCACGACTCCGACTCCAAAAAGCAATCCGGCTCCAAAGCCCTGAAGATCACAAATAGCATGTCTTTAGTACACGACCATTTTTTAAAATTTTGCATTTGTAGGACCTTAATTTTTTTTTATGTATTTTCAAATAGGAAAGCAACCTAAAGCAGAACTCTAACATGATATGGCAAATACCAAGCAGTAAAAACGAATTTTCTTTTGGAAAACTAAAAAAGAGTTAAGCTCTAACTTGCAGAATAAAATACTTCATTTGCAGCAAAAAAAAAAAAAAAAAACATTTTTATAACATTTTTGTTTCCGTTTCTTAGTCTAAAATATTTTCATGAAAACTTATAGTTCTTGTCACATGATCAAAGAAAATTTTGCTCAATGTAAATGGTTTTCAGCGTTACTCTTACATCTCTTTCCCCACTTATAAGATTTTGATGATGATTTTTTTTTCGTTACTGCCACTAAATCACACACACAATTTCTACGAAACAGATTTTACAGCAAGTTGATTAAAAAAGGTTAAATAAGTGATGAATAGAAGGTGACAGAAAAAGAGTTTGAAAACATCTAAATTACTCAAATCTAATGCACAAAAAAAAACTACTTTATTTAAAAAAAAAAAAAGATTTTTTTTTTTTTAAACCAAACATTAAGGTCACTGTCGAAAACGTCTAACAAAAGCAAGCATGCGAAAGATTTCACTTAAATAATAAACACATTTCAAAAGAATTGGCACTCCCGAAAAAAAAATGGTTAACTAAGGTTAAAGAAATACTTAAATTTTAGGCTGTAACTTAAGAAAAACGTTAAAAGTATATTCATATTAAGAAGCATAGAAACATCATTTTTAGCAAATGATCACAATAAAACTAATAAAATCACTCACAAACAAGCAGCGGCAAGTAACTTCTTCGGATTTTTCAGGAAAAAGCATTAAGGACCTCTAGAATAAGGGTTCTTTACGAGCTCCAAGCAACGTGATTTATACAAGCCCTTTTACTCGCCGAAAATTATCATCCTGGCAGCAGAAAAAGTGTCTCCTTAATAAGGAAACGACACCCATTTCTCCCGTTTCAGTCCGCATGGGAAGACAAGCATAATTGGCACCTTTCACTGGACATTTCCTGGGCTTATTAATCCCCAGAACGAAATGATAATCGCCATGAATAATACATGGGTGTCTTTCGTGACCTTGTCGAGGTTCTTTTCCTCGAGCGCTTGCATAGTGTGCTGATGGATGGATCTTGGCACGACAAGATTTGCTGCGATTTGGGCTTGTTATGTTTTTGGAGATGATGCCGCTGTCATGCGATGTGGTTTATGTGTTGTAGATAGGAGAGAAACTGGATTTAGTCGTAGAAGCAAGGCGTAGGGTTGTTAAAAAATATTGATTAGAAGAATTGACTTTATTGTTTAGGTGGGCGAGGAATGCAAGTTGGCAGTGGAAATTTAAAACGACCTTATTTAACCAACCTTATATAAATGTTACAAAAAATGCGTTTATTTCAATGAGAAAATCAAAAGGACCCAAGTTTTGAATTGAAAAAAAAAAACAACCCTAACTAAGGCAAATTATCATGAAAATACTAGTGAAAATTCTGATGAATATGTTTTATTGGAGCAATAAAACAGCTATACACTGTAATTTCTTGACAATTTTCTCTTTTCTGGTTATTTTTTCCTTTCAATTATGTATATTTTGACAAACTTCTTATGATCATTTTTTTTAACCCTTTAAGCGGTTTGCTCGTACGGTGTACGGCTACCCGAAATTGGCCTCATCTGGTTTGCCCGTACGGCGTACGGGCATCGATATTTTCAGATTTCCTTTTCTGGTTTTCACGAACTGTTCGGAAAATTGTAAACCTCAAAATTCACAGTAAGTGCGAGAGATATTTTTGCATAATTTGTAAACCATTCATTACTGCATGCAGAATGTACTTGAAAAAAGCAAATATTTCGGGATTTTGTGAACAAATTGTAAAATAAAAAATATTGTAAAAGCATTGAAAACTAAAAAAAAAATTAAAAATTCTTTATATTCTTATTCTGTTAAGTATGGTACTTAACTATATGCAATAAAAAAATATGCCTTTTTGGAAACATTTCTGGTAAAATAATTGACCGCTTAAAGGGTTAATGCAAGTTTTGCTGTCTAGTTTTTCACGATTATTGTCCATACACTAAAGGTTTTTTTAGGGCCTTCTGAACTTATTTAGAAACTACTGACTTCATTCTCATTTATCACCAGAACAAAATGATAATCGCAATGAAAAATACATGGGTGTATTTCTTGACCTTGTCGAAATTTTGTTCCTCGATCTCTTGCATAGAGTGCTTCCATTGAGATGGATGGATCTTGGCACGACAAGATTTGTAGCGATTTCGCTTGTTATGTTTTGGAGATGATGTCGCTGGCATGCGTTGTAATTTATGCGATATGAATTGTAGATAGCAGAGAAAGCGGGTCTGTTGTGGGAACACTGTGTAGGATTGTTAAAAAAAATACTGCATGAAAAACAATAACTTCGTTGCTTAGATAGATAAGGAAGGCAAGTTGAAAGTGAAAATTGAAAAGGATACCATCCTAATTTCAATGTAAATAAATTGCTTTTATTTCCTTCAGAAAAATCCAAGTTTTGAAAGGAAAAAAAAAAAAGAAAAAAAACGTAAAAAAAGAAAATTGTCAAGAAAATGCAAATACCGATCGGAATACTGACGAAGAGGAATCATTGTAGCCCCAAAATCGCTTCCCAAAATAGTTCCCAAATATTTTCTTGATAATTCCTGCTTTCTTTTTTTTTTATTTCTGTAGTATTTTAGCACAATTTTTTTATCCTTTTTTTGTTTGATCAAAGTTTTTCTATATAGTTTTTCACTATTGTTCTCCTTATTTTTAAACATGTTTTAGAACCTGATGAAGTTATTTAGAAACAATTGGCTTTATTCTCGTGATAACAGTTTTACTGGTGTTGATATTTTAAAGCCGCCAAATGGCATTTTGGGAGAAGAAAAAGGTTTCAAAACCAACAGCTCGGCTTCAGCCTAATGGTGATGTCATAATGGCATGGGTCCCACTCAAAACTGTTCGTCCATTATTCAATTATAGGCACACTAAATGCTAAAATTTTAAGCAAATATATGCTCTAGATGGTCGCCTATTTATGCGACGACCAAAGTGCCAATAATCTATTTTTGTTTGGAGATTTTTTGGGACAAATTGAACTACTTGGATAGGAATTAAAAATGTTGTTCTCATTGGAAAATATTTTTCAGGAACTTTTGATACTACTTTGGACTTGCTGGATTATAAAATGTGATGCCTTCAGTTACCGTAGCCTTTTCTCAAATGGGGATTTTTCAGGAATTGATGTCTTTATTGTACAGATAGTCACGAGAAAACTCGTCGTAATTAACTCGGGGGTGGTTGAAAAGGATTTTTCGGCTGCTTATATGTTGGTAGGTACATATGCACGTGCTGACAGGTCGAAAAAACTACTGAACATTCATTCGGGGGCTAGCAAAATCAAAATTTAGACTCAATTCTGAGTGATTTTTTTTTTCGCGATCACAATACTTCCTTCACTAACTTACGTAAAAGGAAGTAAAAACAAAGAAACACGCTTTTGTTTTTAACACACATAAACTTTAACATTTGTTTTTTTAAATATAAAAGTAATTTTCTTTATACTATCATTAATACTAAAGGTTAAACTATATTTCATGATACTCTGAGTTCTCACTGATTTTCAAAACTAATGAATATCCTCCAAGTTTACATACACTTATAATACATCAACATGCAATATAGTTCAGCCGTTAGTATTAACAATAGTACTAAACATATTACTTTTATATCTGTAAACATGCGTACAAACAAACTTACAAGTGAAGCTAATAAAAGCGTATGAATAACTCAAATGTCTATCTTTTCTATTCTGAAAAACCATTCTATTATATGATTTAATAAATCTGTTAACGATGCCTATAAATGACTTCTTTCACCAACTCGATTACATAAATTGTCACCAGTACAAGATTGGCCTCGATGACAGAAGAACATAATTGGAGAGCTCTTGGGAACAGTCAAGGCGTTTAAAACATTTCTTCAAAACCGAGGGTAATTGTGATGAATAATGCATAAAATATTTTCTTCGATAAAAGGAGCTGATGGTTCATTGTCGAAAATATTATCAGAAATATTCTCTTCTAAGTAAGTCTGTAGTAGTGGTTGGAAAAACTACTATTCTTTTGTAGCGAACTAGAACTATAGCTACTTTGTTATAAATGTAGTTAACTACTACTACAACTACTTTTTTTTTTAATGTAGCGACTACAAACTACTTTTGAATTGTAGTCGCTACTTCGCTACTTTTTGAAAAATAAATAAATAAAATGCATACACCGTTTGAGGATTGACCGAAAAAATTCGAAAAGTGGTTTGCATGAATAAATTAACTCATTTTAATATGTAATATGTTTCGTAATGGGGGGAAACATTACCTTATTTCATAAGTACACTTACACTAAAAAGGATAAAATAAAATAATTTTGGAAAAAAATAGAACCGACTTCAGTTGGAAATTGCTCTAAAAAGTAAAAAATATTTTTTTTCTTTTAAAGTCGGCGCAAAAACGATAGGTAAAATGATATTTAACCATATTTTGCCAACATTTTTCAGAGAAACCATTAAAAAATTAAAAGCAGAATATTTGTATCATTACACGAATGTGTGGTAATGAATGAAATGTATGCGAATGCTCTTAAAGAACCTGGATCCATTAAAATTTATATAGTTGAATTGAATCGGCAGTTTGAAGAAGGGAACGAAGACCAAAATTTCAAAATTGGGTTTTTTCGTGATTGTATATCTCCTACTGTGGATACATATGCTAGTGAGAAGAAAAGAACAAAAATCAACCTCCAACATTGATTGACGTAGCATTTAAATCTGTGAGTTGGTGGAAGAATGGAACAAGTCAGGTCTTTGTTCCCTTCTTCCAACTAATTACGCAAACCTAAGGCTAAGGAGCAGCACTGTTGCCGTGAATCTTTATCATTTGGTTGGATAACAAATTCTATCATAACCTACCTATTTTGTTTTGATAAAAAATTCAGTTTTGAAATTTCTTAGTGAAAGTTCGCAAATATGTCATCCATGTTTAATAAACATATTTTTTGAATATTTTGTTGTCCTAATCAATTTTTTTAAATATTGTTACAATAATCTTTCATTAAACAAGAACTTTTTCAAACAAACATCATACCTGTAAGCTGTTTTACTTGAAAATCCCTATACCATCGCATTAGTTTCAAGAAGGGAACAAATCCAACGACTTTGATGGCCCGTAAATCCCTACATACAATAGATAAACTCAAAATGTAACATACATCCAATTACTTTAAAGGTAGATAATGCTACAAATGAATCAGAAAAAAAATATAAAAATAATTCAGTATTTTAGAAGGTTTTTTTCGATTTCCCGAAAAACTACTTTTTGGATTTGTTCACTTCTTGAAACTGCCGATTCAATTGTAGTTGCGTATAATTCTATACATTGTTTTTACGCCGACTTCAAAACTTATGTTTAAAAGTAGTTTCGATGGTGTTCAAAGAAAAAAATTATTTTTTACTTTTTAGAGCAATTTTCAACTGAAGTCGGTTCTATTTTTTTTCCAAAACTATTTAACAACATCATTCAGTGGATTTTTCGCAAAATATCGCCAATAGCGCCAAATTGAACCCAAATTCAAAAAATATTTTTTTCGCCGAATTTGTCGTCAACTTGGCGATATGTCGTCAAGTTGGCGTCAACCACTTGGCGACCAAAAGCTTGGCGATATCTCTTCAAGTGGTCGTACCAATTCATCTGCGATGAAATTAACACTGATTTACCCACAAAAAGGGGTAAAACACCCCCTTGGGAGCATTCGAGTGCAACCACAAGGAGAGGTGCACATTTATACCCCCCCTCAGAGCCTACATACCAAACTAGAAGTTTCTACGGCATATAGTTTTTGAGTTATGCGACACACATACGCACATACGTACACACAGACGTCACGAGAAAACTCGTCGTATCTAACTCGGGGGTGGTCGAAAATGATTTTTCGGCCGGTTATATGTTGGCAGGTACATATGCATGTGCTGACAGGTCGAAAAAACGACTCAACATTCATTCAGGGGTGAGCAAAATCAAAATTTTGACCCAAATTTGAAGAAATTTTTTTTCGCAATCACAATATTTCCTTTACTACGTAAAAGGAAGTAAAAAGGAAAATAACGAAATAGCAATGAAGAGTACAGTAAAACATGATTTTGGAATTAAAATTTATTTGCCCTTGTGACCGAAATATGAAATTTAAATTTGATAAAAAATAGCCAAATAAATCGAGTTTCTGTGAATTGTAAAACACGTCTTTCCCCTTCTTATTTATTATATTTTTAATTAAATACTTATACTTTGACTTTTAAAAATGGGACAAATCTTTTTACAAGTCTTTTTTAACGTAACCATTATGTTCTTCCCCCACATAAATTATTATTAGTTTACTTCTTCACAAGGAAGGAGTAAAATTTTCATTAACGCAATCTATCCATTTCTCTCAAATTTTATTTATTTATTAGTTTATTTATTTTATTTGTTTTTATTTTTTTTTCATATTTTACTTTAGTAACTCAATCCTTCTCGCAATCCGAAGTTTCCATAACCCATTTTCATTATGAGCACATACACGTGCTCATTTTGCCTGAACTGCAAAAAAAAAAAAAAGAACTGTTATTTTCACAGTATAATACTGGCAGCCGAGGTTCCAATTTAAAACTGTAAAATGCACAGTAATAAACTGTAAAACTAGCAGAGTAAAACTAGCACTTGTAAAAATAGAAATTTTAGTTTAGCACTGTAAAATTAGAAATTTTTACCGTTTATTACTGTAAAATTAGCTGTATTATACTGTAAAAACAACATTCATTTTTTACAGTGTGGTAACTGTGACCAGAGTGCATATCTGTACCTCAGAACCAGACTAACGTAACTCCGTTTTCGTCATTTTTCGGTAGAGGGGAAAAACGATTGTCGAATACATCGTTTTTCCCCTCTACTGAAAAATGACGAAAATGGACTTACGTTAGTCTGGTTCTGAGGTACAGATATATGCGCTTATTCTTTTAAATAAATTTTTCTAAACCCAATTATGCCCAGTAGCCTGAAAACTGGACACTTGTTAGTTACTGCAAACAAAAACCTGTAATAGGTATATCATTTTACTAAAGCTGTTTTTCACAAGTTAAATAGTCCTTCTTCTTGAGAAAACCACTTAGAGCTATTATTTGGACATTAGAGTTTATTTATTGACAGCTCTTTTCAGACAAATCAGTCAAACAACGATCCAGCATGGGTAGCCACAGAAAGTAAGGTTTTTTTTTGCGAACCATTTTTTCATAAAATTAAACTATTTTAAAATAATTTGCTTAAAATTGATCAGAGATGCCTTCTGTAATGTTACTTTGCACAAGTAAAGTCAAGTAAAATCGTATTTTGCGCACATATCTGCCTAGTGTCCCATACACAGGACGTTAAATAAGGGCAACGGCGATCTATTTTACGCCTGAAATGTATGTAAACCATTCCAAGTAAGAGTTTTTAACAGAAAAAAATTGAAAAAAAAAATGTTAGAAAAACTTGGGCATAAATGGGTTAAAAAGTAGTGATACGGTCACATTTTTCACTTTTCTGTATGATGCAAATAGGTTCAGCATAATGGGGCAAAGGATTATGGTTCTATTTTACGATAAATGCATAAATTTTTACTTGCGCAATGTACTTGAAGCATTGCTAGTACATGGTAATATACAGGGTGTCCACTCCAATCGTGGACCAATAGCTAATTTCTAAACCGTTAGAGATAATCATATAGTTTATTTAGGAAAAAATCACCAAATTACGAAAGGAATTTTGGGTCTATTCAATGTTTTTCAAAAAATCAATTTTTGAAAGAGTTACGAAATTTAAATTTTTATACAGCCCCCCAGTCCTATCAATCATATCTAGTAAAACATTCTTGACACTGTAACGTTTAAAACTAAAAAAAAATCACTCTTCTACCACAAAAATTGACCGAGTTATGACGTTTTGAAAAATCAAGATTTTGAAGGATTTCACATACGGTCCCTTAAGCGGTCGCTCGATGACGTCATGAAATAATGCAAAATCTTGATTTTTCAAAACGTCATAACTCGGTCAATTTTTGTGGTAGAAGAGTGATTTTTTTTTAGTTTTAAACGTTACAGTGTCAAGAATGTTTTACTAAATATGATTGAAGGACTGGGGGGCTGTATAAAAATTTAAATTTCGTAACTCTTTCAAAATTTGATTTTTTGAAAAACATTGAATAGACCCAAAATTCCTTTCGTAATTTGGAGATTTTTTCCTAAATAAACTATATGCTTATCTCTAACGGTTTAGAAATTAGCTATTGGTCCACGATTGGAGTGGACACCCTGTATACTTCATAGCTGGTTCATTGTAAATTTCAAAGGCTTCTTAACGACGTTTTGCACCATAATTTCTGCTTAACAATTTCTTAATAACAATTGCAGCTTTTTTTTCAGAACTGAATCTGAATAATCAGTAACATTGCAAGTTCCAGCGTGAAAAAATATGTTGTAATTTATCATTTTCCTAACAATACTGCCATTACGGAAAATTTAATAAAAGCTTATTTGGTAAATTTTATATTTTTATTAGGTAGGTTATTCTGTTTTGGTTCGTATTGTCATTGCACTTTTTAAAAAAGAAATTTCGAAATATATAAACTTGCTTAATTTAAACAACATACTTAAGAAAGATTTACTTTATCGCTACTACATGGAAATATTATGCGCTAGGCATCAAATTTACCCATTTTTACATTTGTAAAATAAATGCATTGAAAAAAATGTAATTAATTGTTTTCGATTTGGTAACATATAATTCAATGCGTTTTTCCCTTTTTTATTATCAAAATTTCAAAAGGGTTCGGAAATTTCTCAGTTTTAACTGTTAAGAGAAGTTTTGAGTTAATGAGTGAAGCTCTCCTTTCCTGAAACTAGAGCCAATATTTTGAAAAGTGCCAATTTGAAGTTGGAGTTTTCTGATTAAAAAATTTTTTGCAGAAAAAAATTAATATTGGATTCTAAGTCTAAATTGGGTCTAAATGCAAGAAAATAAAAGGGGGGAGGTCAAGGAAGTTATTTACCCCCTCCTTAGATTACTCACTTTTAAGCCGTTACAGATCTGATGAGTGTTACAGATCTGATGTTAATATGAGCTACATATCTGAGTTTATGCTTTCAGTCTTCATTAACATCTCTAAAAATGATATCATTTCCTTGCATTTTTAACATAGAATTAAGATAATTATATTAAAATATATATATTAGCTAAAAAATCAAATTTCATTATAAAAAAGCATTTCTTGGAAATAAAAATGAGCGATAAGGTTTTTAGATAAAATAAATTATGAGATTACCAAATCCAAGCTAATAAAACATTTGTTTTGTTTTGAAACAACACACAACTTCAACTTTTTCAACACACAACTCTGCTGCTTGCTTTTCTTTAATTAGTTGCAGGAAATTTAATTTCTTGATCAGAAATTCAAATTTAGCATGCTAGTTATTATCTAGTTATTTAGCGAAGTTATGAGAAATTGAAGCACCAAAAAAATAAATAAATAAAATAATAATAATTAACTTAATTTCTGCAGTGTCAATTTTTCTTATTTTACTAACTTCTATTGTCAGGTCATACAAACCACAAATGAAGCAATTGTACTAAAACTCATTGCTTTTCATTTTTTAAGAACAAAAATATTCAATATATATGGCTAAAACCTATGATTTTTGCTTTTTATAATTCTGAAACGTGTGAGTTAGTTTGGTAACATATTCGCTGTTTTTCAATGTTACCGCTCTGACTGTTACCGATCTGACAAACTGACAAAGTTTTTTTTTTATTTCCGAGTCGATCGCGCTAAACCAAAATCAAACACGTGGTTTTTTCACTTGTAATAAAGGACTATACTTATATATAAAATAATTTTTAAAATAATAAAAACTGCGCATTTTAGCGCGTGTTACCGATCTGATGACTTAAATGACACACATTTTATAAAATCACTTTAAAAAATCTTACCTACAATTTTAGATGCAGAAATGCAAATTTTTAATTACGATGCGATAAAACATCCCACCAGGTACTCAGTATCACGTGGTATAGGTGCAGGAAATGATTTTGGGAGCCTAAACATAGATCGGAAGTTATTGTTACCGCTCTGACGGCGGAACTTGGGACACGCTTATTTCGCATCGGCCAGAAAATCAGAAATCGATTAAAACAAAAATGAAGTAAAATATTAACAAAGGGGTAAAAAAAGAATCGTTTTTTGTGCAAGTGCGTTTTTTTGGGAAGTTAGAAAGTGCGCATGACCTGTTTGCATGCTAAGCTTTGCTACTGGGGACACGTTACCGATCTGATTTTTGATGTATAAAAACAATATTTTCTGAAGAAAAAAAAAATTCTGATGTTATTAGATGAAATGAAAGCAAACCTTATCTTCTTTCTGGGGAAAATTATTTTTTTAACTAGTTATTGAAATACTAGTGAAAATTCACTTGGGACTCAAATTGGCACTTTTCTAAATATTAGCTCACTAATACATGCGTTTCTAACACCGGAAAAGTAATTAAAATACTTAGAAAATTGTTTATATGCTACCTAATCATTAAAAAAAGGTTAAAAAAAAGGTTTTTTTTTTTTACCTTGCAGAATATATATTTCAAAATAAATCATTAATGGTTTCATTATTTATTCTCGAGTGAGATTTAGAGCTATTTAAAAAATGCAATTAATTAACTTGCTCTCCACGTAATAACCGATGTTTAAACATGTATTAGAAATATTTTCAATCGAAAAACTTTAAATATTCTGCAAAACATCTCCGAAAATGCATTTTATACATTCATTTAAACATTAATTTAGCTATCTGATATATGTACACCAATAAATATTGCTTCTATTTCTTCAAGCAAATTAGTTTTCGAGGACGTGATCAGAACGATTCATCTGCAAGGGCACTAATTCCCTCCAAATAATTTCTAACTTCATTAAGACATCATAAACAATTTCTTTAAAGAAACCGTTTACATTCATTATATTATATTTTCAGTGAACTTAATTTAACGAAAAATCACTTTAATTGTGTCAACTGTTGTTTTTACAACAAATGAGTCCCAATTAAAAATAATTGCCCTGTTTAGAAATTTTTAATTAAGCCTTACTTTAAAATAAAAGACCTTTTTTTACATCTTATCGTAATTAGCCACTCAAAATCAGTTATTTATTCTCAAACGCCATCGAAATAATTGCTTTTCACATTAATGTTTTATGCTGTTTATACAGTTTTGAATAAATGCGCTTCAAGTGAAAAAAATATGTGTATGTTCTTCTAATGAGCATTTTGTACTGTTGTGCCTTAATTCATTAAAAAATAGTTAAAGAACCATAGTTTCGGAAATGAATAGTTTAAATAATAAGCACTAGTTTGAATATTATTGCAGTTGCGTTCTTATCATGGGCGTTAGGGTGGGGCGAAAAATAAAAAGTTTTTCAGATCAACTTCTAATAGTTGCCAAAAGTTGTTTTTGGTGATAGTTAGCTTTTGTGTAAAGTTTGAGAAAAATCTGTTAATATCTTCAGGGGGCGCTGCAATCGCAAAGTTTTATCATAGCTTTTATCGGGATTTTATGGTTAAAATATGAAAAACAATGCCGTTAGCTAATCTCATTGCATTTTTTTTACTCATAAGATATATTCATGCATTCAAAGCATATGAAATAACTCACAAAAAATTATTTTATATGATATATTTATATTTCAAGCATTTAAAAAGAAACAAAAACGTGAAAAAAGTTATTTTTTTTTAAATATAAATATATCATATAAAATAACGTTTGTGAGTCATTTAGAATGCTTTGAATGCATGAAAATATCTTTTGAGTAAAAAAGACGCAAGGAGACTAGCTAAAGACATTCTTTTTGAGTTTAAGCATAAAATCCATAACAAAGTTATGGCAATTTTGCGATCGCAGCGCCCCCTAAAGATATTAACCGATTTTTCTCAAATTTTGCACAAATGCTAACTATCACCAAAGACAACTTTTGGCAACTATTAGAAGTTGATCTGAAATTTTTTTTATTTTTCGCCCCACCCTAATGGACGTTAACCAAGGCTGAAAGGTATTTACAGTATCACGCCTCCCCCTCCCCCGTTTGCGTTATTTTGCAATTACAGTGAACTCTCACTTATACGCCGGCCCAAGGGACTAACAGAAAAAGGCGCATAAGTGAAAGAGACGTATAAGTGAACAAACCTAATTAAATGACTAAAACGCAACATAGTTTCTCATGAGCGAATGAATAAGAATGTTTCTATGGAAAAAGGATATGTTACTATGGTTTGTGACAATTACTGTAACGTAACTGCCATGATAAAGAGAAAACAAAATTTGTATCTTACCTGATTATGAATTGTTCCCTTTAAAATGATGTATAATAGATAATTGTCCCTCTCCCAACTCTAGTTCATGCGAAAAAAATGTCATACTCTATCCTTTGTCTTAACAGAACAGTTGAGTTCTTTGAGGCAAAATGTAAAAAAAATTTTTACAAAAAATTTATTTTTTCCTGTGCATTTTTTGTAAAAAAAAAATTAAGCATTTCGCCTCAAAGGACTCAACTGTTCTTTTAAGACAAAGAATAGAGTATGACATTGGCAAAAAAAATATTTCAATATGTTGTTGGCAGAGGAAGTTATGACCGTTTGAATATCGGTAAAATATGACATTTTTCATATTTCGGGCTTACGCAACTAGAAGCACGCTGAACTTTCCTCGGTTATTTATACATTATTTTAAAGTGCTTACACTGGTCTTTCAAACGACACTACCTTTGCCGTGGCAATTGAAATGTACAAGCTGTTTTTGGACCTCAAAAACGCTAAAAACGTCAAAAATGCCTTGTTTTGAGGGCCTTCACTGACCTTACGGCAACAACTTACCTCATATTTAACATTCATTTTGTAAAGTTTCAACCTTCTATATTCCATATACAAAAAGAAAATTGGAGTTCAACAGTTCCTGGTGAGAGTTTTTGGCTAATAGCAACTTCCATGTCTTGAAAATCCGCGATGCCGCACCTTCACCTACCTTCAGGGGATTCATAAAAACTAAATAACTCAACTTTAGAACAAAACATTTTGGATTTGGTCTTTCCATAAAATGATAAACATTTGGTTATTTTTTGGAAAAAATCTGAGAGGTCATGAATCACCTCATAATGCTAGGCGTGACAGTTTCTCAGACAGATTCTTGCTCTTGAGTTGACTACCAGCTAGCTTAATCAATTTCCACCAAACAAGTATCATTATTCAGTCATCTTAACCTTAATGCCGTCTGATGCCAGTTTTAACTGCATAAAAATCGATTAAAATAAGAAATTAGGAATAATGAATATTCAATTAGAGTATTTTAATGAGTAACATTTTGCATTCGTTCATTGTGGAGAACGAACCAACAGTAGATACAATGTTAAGAAAGTTAGAGAAAAATCCTACCCTACTATTTTTTTTATCCCTTTTCTGTAACAAATATTTGCTATAGTATTCGGTGCAAAACTTTTCTGAATGTGTCTTCTAACCAACAGTAAGACGTGTCTCGTACACACTCAAATAATGAATGTCTCTTAAAATGCATTAAATGTCTCTTAAGGTATTAGTCAATTCTTGGAGGTAGGACTAAAAATGCTTTTTCAGAGTAAGAATAAATCCTTTTTGGAGTTTTGTTTTTACTTTATTTCTCATTGTATTTTCTGCATGAAGGAAAAGATCCACTTTCAACGTATCACTTCAGACGTTCAAAAAAAGTTGATTTTACAATACCAGCCACAAATGCCTGCCTGTTAAACCTGTAGGACAAGCTTGGTAAGCGGAACACAAAAAATCGCTAGGGTAGCTGTATGATACCATACATTATTTGTTTATACATGTAAATTTTGACAAAAGCTCATAGTCAATTTGCAAAATAGATATTTTTGCATTTTAAAGATTGGATACCCAATTTCTGACGTATGCATTGAGGGTAGCTAGAGAGGGAAGACGATGCCGAGGTAGACTTAGGAGGAGCTGGTTTGAACAGGAACCCGCAAAAGGCTTTAGGCCTAACGCTTGAGGGGAAGAAAAGAAGATATTTTAATAGTTACTGGGTCCGTTGACTATTGGTAAAGCTTGATCATAGAGAGATGGCGAATGACTTTGACGTGGAAGCGGACAGATTGATTTTGTTATAGGTAGCATCAGGGAGATCACGCAGGCATTTAAAACTTTATGCGCAAAGTAAGTAAAAAATAAATATTTCGCTGATCCTAAATATTGCAAAAATGAGGGTTACATTTCCGCTTCAAGGTCACCCATTATCTCTCCGTGGTTGAGCTATAACTTTTGCTTAAGGGGTCTCATGACTTTTAACGCACTCCGCGAACGCGAAAATTCATCTTTTCTTTAAACCAATACAACTTTTTTATTAAAGCAAGTAGAAACTTGAAAATTTAAACCCATAATATTCATACATATTTACATTATTTTCCAAAGTTTTAAATAAATTTGATAAAAAATATTTATTTTGCAAAGAAATATAAATTGGATATTTTTTCAAAATTACGAAAATCAATACTTCACGGAGCGCAGGATATCTTAAAAACTGATTATCATATTTGTTTGAAATTTCACACACATGTTAAAATGAAGCATGTTTATAAGTTATACATCAATTTTTAGATAAATTACCAACAGAAAAAAATTATGGCATTTTTAATATTTTTATTTTGAAATTTCAAAAATTTTCTAAACAATTTGAGTAATATTTTTTTTTGGTCTGAATTTATGAAAAGTGTGTATAACAATGAAAACAAGTATTTTTCTAATAAATAAAATTAATTTTGTAAGTTTTTGTCATTTCTTTTTCTCAGAAGCCTGCATTCCGTGAAATATAGATTTTCGTAATTTTGAAAAAATATTCAATTTATATTTCTTTACAAATTAAATATTTTTTATCAAATTTATTTGTAACTTCGAAAAGTAATGTAATTATGTATGAATATTATGGGTTTAAATTTTCAAGTTTCTACTTGTTTTATGTGTTAAACACAACTTTTGCTTCATAAACTATATTAATTTTTTGCCCAGAATTATTAGGGCTCCGTTACCACTACATTAAGCTAAAAGAATATACAGGGTGTCCACTCCAATCGTGGACCAATAGCTAATTTCTAAACCGTTAGAGATAAGCATATAGTTTATTTAGGAAAAAATCTCAAAATTATGAAAGGAATTTTGGGTCTATTCAATGTTTTTCAAAAAATCAAATTTTGAAAGAGTTACGAAATTTAAATTTTTATACAGTCCCCCAGTCCTATCAATCCTATTTAATAAAACATTCTTGACACTGTAACGTTTAAAACTAAAAAAAAAATCACTCTTCTACCACAAAAATCGACCGAGTTATGACGTTTTGAAAAATCAAGATTTTGAAGGATTTCGCATCCGGTCCCTTAAGCAATCTCTCAATGACGTCATGAAACAATGTAAAATCTTGATTTTTCAAAACGTCATAACTCGGTCAATTTTTGTCGTAGAAGAGTGATTTTTTTTAGTGTTAAACGTTACAGTGTCAAGAATGTTTTACTAAATATGATTGATAGGACTGGGGGGCTGTATAAAAATTTAAATTTCGTAACTCCTTCAAAATTTGATTTTTTGAAAAACATTGAATAGACCCAAAATTCCTTTCATAATTTGGAGATTTTTTCCTAAATAAACTATATGCGTATCTCTAACGGTTTAGAAATTAGCTATTGGTCCACGATTGGAGTGGACACCCTGTATATTTTTAGTCCAAAAGAACTTGGTTAAATCATTATATGACTCAACATGTAAAAAAAAATAAAATAACCCTTACAAAAATAAAACAACCCCCTGTTAAAAATAACCCTTACTACCATTTTCATTACCCCAATCTGCACAACTTTACTTCCTTATTTAAATTCGCCACAGATAATGTTAACTTCAAGAGATTTATGAAAGAGATCGTGTTCCCTCTACAGCAACAGTAAACAGAGACTATCAGCTGAACTATCTGTGCTTGAAGAAAACGTATTATTCACTGCTGGTCTTGGGACAATTCATAACGGGTCATTAAGAGAACATTTAAAAGAAGATGGTATCTAACGAACGGCTGCCGGTGATACGTCATTCATCCTGCTGCATCATATTTCTTGTTGGCGTGTTGTTTTTGACGGGAGGTTGCTACTTCTCTCCTCTTCTAAATAAAACAAAACCACTGCTGTAGAATAGGATACCTAAGTCATTAATCGAGGAGAATGTGCTGTGGACAAATTTTCTAGATCTCTTTTGTGCGAAAAATGACTGAATTATGGATGTACTCTCAATTTTGTGAAGTTATTGTGGATGGGAATTTCATTAACGTTTGTTTAGAGTTAAATGGTAAAAATTGTTTAAATAGCTACAGTGAACTCTCACTTATACGCCGCCTCATTTATGCGCCTTTTTCACTTATACGACGATTTTAAATGGTCCCAGTACATTTCATAGCAAAATAATGATAGTATCATTCGCTTATGCGTCGCTCTTAAGGTAAATATCTCACTTATGCGCCGAATTTTTCGTAAAATGTAAAACCAAAATTACTTATTTTCTTTAAAAAATAAGCATTTTTCTGTACTTTTTCTCTTTAATCTTTCGCCTTTATTGCTCACGGAAGGCATTTTTTCCGCATGAACTAGCGTTCGGAGAGGAACAATTATCTATTATGCATCGTTTTAAAGGGAACAGATGTAATTAGGTATGCTACAAAATTTTGTTTTCTCTTAATCATTATAGTTACGTTACAGTAATTGCAAACTAGTAATATGTCCTTTTTCTATAGAAACATTCTTATTCTTTCTCTCATTAGAACTTATGTTGCGTTTTAGTCCTTTAAAAAGGCTTGTTCACTTATACGTTTCTCTCACTTATGCACCTTTTTCTGTTGGTACCTAGGGCAGGCGCATAAGTGAGAGTTCACTGTATCTGATAATTAACCAAAATAATGAAATTAAAGTGAAAGTATAGTTAAAGAACAAAATAGGCTTTGTAAATTTCAATACATGGGTGAAACCACAAAGAGAATATGGCAAAACACGAGGAAAGACACCAGAACGGAATTTTATAAAACAATGACTTTACTTACTGTCCGTCCTTGAATACCGCGTCTAGCACTCAGGAACCATTCCATTTAAAAAAAGGGGTGATGGGTAGTGAACGGGAACTTTCCGAAGTTTTCAGTTTTAAACTTGCATTTGCTTATACCCTTTTGACACAGTCAACTAAACTATGTATTTGAAATTAGCATCGCTCTACGTTGTTTAATAATTCTCAAAATGCTTCTTATTATCCATTCTTTATTGTTATCTTACCTATCACCACTATTTTGGTAAGATCAGAGAGGACCTGACATATGCTTAAGTACGCGGAAGGTTTTACCTAAGAAAGTCAGACAGTAATTTGCTATAGACGAAAGTGAAACCTGGACTTTTAAAAGAAGAAAAAAGTTATTTCATTTTTTTTTTCATTTCACACCTCCAGAATCCCCCGTACCTACCACAGCTTCGTGGTTTAACCAGGATAGGGCCCTGAAGAGCACTCTGTTCTTAATTTTGAACCAGAACCTAGGGTCGAGCAAACACTAGGCCCAGCACCCCCAGAGGTAGAAGTTATGAAGGTAAAATCCAATCACCAAAAGTAAAATTTTTAAGAAGTGTAAAATGATGCTCAAGTCAGGACAAAATAAGCAATGACGACGCCAGAAAGGAAATGAAAACAATACCATTAGTTCATAAATCTGAAATCTACAGGAAAAAGTAGAAGATACATTAGGAGGGAATGGACAACAACCGTATCCCAAAAACTACCCAGGAGCACAACACAAACTGTAGAAGAGTAGAGGAAAACCGAGAAAAAACTGTATTGAAAATTGAGGCCAGAACAGACTAAATGCCTTCAGCCATGATGGTGAAATCGAAAGTAATTTCTCATTTTCCTTTACGCAATGCGAAAGAAAGCTCGAATGACTCTGAGAAATAAATTAAATTACTTTTAAACATATTTCATGTGAAGAAATTTTGCTAAAAAATCTATACTGCCGTGCTAAGCACAAAAGTCGTATCTGCACGTTTTAACAAAATTGAGTTATCGCCACCAGGTGGCTCTTTGTGACGTATTTTACATAAATACAAAATTATATGGTCATTTGAGAACGGGAAATATTTTTAAAAAAAATCCGAAAAAGTTTCATCTGAATCCAATACATGATGGCGCAAAACTTTAAAGAGTTATGTCTCAGTTTGAGCTCAACTGCAGATACCACTTTTGCGCTTAGCACGGCAGCATACTACACTGACAAAAACATCGTGACATCAGCGGGACGTTTGCGTGACGTTAGCCTATAAAAACGAGCTAGATAAAACGTCACAGCCTACTTGGCGAATTAGAGGAGATCTGCTTGTGAGCTCTTATTGGCTCCGCCCGTAGTGACGTTCACTGTCAAGTTAAGTTGCTGTCTTGTATAGACGATTGCCAAGTGACATAAAAACAGGCTAACTGCAGTACTTACAACAACGATTGTGCTATATCAAAGTCACAACATCAAGACTGACTGATTTTGACTGGGAGATAATTAAATATATAAGAGCGATTCTCTCTAAACTGGTAATTGGCTGTCCGGAATGAGTATTTTAAAAATAATAAAGTGTAATAAAGTAATTATCGCTCTTAATACAAGTAAAGCATTAATACTTTGTGGCCCAATTGTATTTGGAGTGATAACAATTTAATTTTTTTTTCTAGAAATTATCTAAGCGCCGAAAACACAGTCCCCTGGCTGTCCCAATCCCATAGTCTAACTGTTAAAGATAGTATTTCAAAAAACCTATTAACACTACATAAATTTGGCAATTAATATCTAAAAATAGAATAATGAAGCTATATTTTTCTTATGAAATAAGGTATAATTACGTATTTCTAAAACTTAAAATTGTCATGTAAATTCTGTCCGGAGTTTTTTCAAACAGTCCCCTGCAACAAATTCAAAGCTGTAATACGAAAAATCTATAACTTTTGCAAATTCTTTTTGGCATGAAGTTTAAAGTAATCAGTGTGAATTTGCCGAAATCGCCGAGAACGGTGTTGAAACGCTACTTTGCTTAGTTTGAGAGCCACATTTGTGATGAAAGTATGCATCAGGGTCGTTGCGAAAACAGTCCTCTGGGAAGTGATTTTATCAATGTCAATTAATTTAATTATAAAACACATTAGTTATTATGTCCACGATTTGTGCCTAAATTGATAGGTAGTCTCGTAACCAATTATGTTCCAATAGTTTTGCAGATATTAGGCAAATAAGAGCAAAAACACAGTTACCTGGCACAGTCCCCTGCCAAGTTATACTACGCGGGGGACTTACCCCCCTATCATGATTTATCAGAAAAACACAAACTTCAATTCGCCCTCTTTAAAACCAAAGTAATAGATTCATTTTCTGTGCAATAGTATTATAATTATACGCACATTTCAAAAAACCTTGCCCGGACAGATTTCGTGTGAAAAATGACGAGTTTACAGAGAATCGCCCATAACAAACTCAAGTGTTTCTTAGCAATAAAACTGAAGACTTCTTAAATTCAAATAATTCTAAAATATTGGTTAAATTAATTTAAATGATATCTCAAAGGAACAATTTCTGAAACAATACAATAATTACCCAGTTTCATAACAGCAGAACAACGGTGCATCATCGGGCAGGCGAATGCTTGAGAGACGTGAAAAAAAAGTTCAAGTGGGTATAACTTTGATATAACCCCCCAAAAATTACGTGCCAAATCTGGCACTCCTTTACGGACTTTTTAGAGTTACAGTTTCTTATTTTGGTATTGCCAATTTAGCTTTTTTCAGCTTTTAGGTTTTTGCTGTTGCCAAACTTAGAATTTTCTTGTATTTGTACTATTTTTTTGCGTTTTTTTAAAAAGTTTTGTGGCAACAAATTTTTTGTGACAACAACAAAAACAAGTATTTTCCTTGGCGAGAAGAAAAAGTCGCCAAACTTCCGATTTGGGGGGGTATATCAAAGTAGTTCCTTCAAGTGTTACTCTAGTCAGCTCTTCCGTAGTTGCTCATTAACTCGAGATATGTTTAGAAATTCTCTAATTAAAACAGTTTTGCGACATTAGGAAACTGACTTCTAGCTACATCTCATTTGGAGATATTTCAGTTTAAAAGATCCACTAATGCTCAAGTGGCCTAAGATCAAATTTCCGTACTTACAGCATCAACTGGAATACACCAGCATTATATCAGCTCGCTGGAGAGAATATGCGGGAGAATCACAGAAAAGACCAAGTTCAAGTGCTCTTCTACAAGATACTCTTCGATTATTACTGACTAGTTCAAGATATTCACTTACAATCTCTAATTCAAAAAAAATAAAATAAAATATTACTGAAACTAGTTCTGAAGATGTCTTATGCGAATAAATTTTAAAAGGATCTACAGATTCTTACGTCACTTAAATGGGGATTAAAACTAAAATTAAAAATTTTAAAAACCCCCGACTAAGCCTTTGAACTATAAAATCAATTACAAGTATTTTATTTGTTAAAAAAATAGAAACTGGCAACTGATAAACATTTTAATAAATTATAAGAGTTTGCTTTCCTTGTCTGCCAACAATGAAAACGGTTCCGATCGCGTGAATAAAGGCTAAGCTGCATTTGCTAAAAAACGCTATAACTCGCGTTCTATAGAACATGGAAGATCCAATTACATCGTATCAGACGCAGAAAATTTTTCTCTTTCATTTGGTGCTATTTTTTAAAGTTTTGAAGTATGTTTTCAATGCTAAAGTCCCGAAAAACCTTTCAAAGGTTTTAATTAATATCTTCGTTAATTAATACCATCCGAAGACGCAACCTAGCTAAGAACACTCTCGATCAACTCCCCTTTCGAACAAAAAAAATCAAAATCGGTCCATCCGTTTGGGCTGCAAAGTGCCACAGACAGATACACATACACGTCAATCACATAACCGCACTTCCTTTGTAGGTCGGGGGTTAAAAAAGGAAATACAGTCGAACCCGCTTAATGAAATAGTCATTTTGCTATGAAAAAATATTCTACTAAGCGGAATATTCCATTATCCGGGATGAAAATAATGCATTTCAGTAGTTTGGCACATTTAAAATGTATAACATTAAGCGGGATATTCCTTTAAGCGATATTTTATTAAGAGGGCTTGATTATACAGTGAACTCTCACTTATGCGCCGGCCCAAGGGACCAACAAGAAAAAGGCGCATAAGTGAAAGAGACGTATAAGTGAACAAGCCTATTTAAAGGACTAAACACAATATAGGTTCTAATGAGAAAATGAATAAGGATGTTTCAATAGACAAGGGACATATTACTATGTTTTGGCAATTACTGTAACGTAACTACAATGATAAAGCGAAAACAAAAAATTGTAGCATACCTAATTACAAACTGGTACCTTTGAAATGATCCATAATAGATAGTTGTCCCTCTCCGAACGCTAGTTCATGTGGAAAAAATGTCTTCCGTGAGCAATAAAGGCGAAAGATTAAAAAGGAAAGTGAAGAAAAATTGCTTATTTTTTAAAGAGTAATATTTTTCTACATTTTACGGAAAATTCGGCGCATAAGTGAAAAAATATCTTTCTTTAGAGCGACGCATAAACGGACGATACTATAATTATTCTGCTATAGAATGTGCTGGGTCCATTTAAAACCATCGTATAAGTGAAAAAGGCGCATAAATGAGGCGGTGTATAAATGAGAGTTCACTGTATTTACAAAAACAAGTTTATTAACCAACATTTTACTATAAATGTTACTTTAAAGTAGACACATCAAATTTGCGTCTTCTTCGTAGACACTGTACGAGCTCCAATATTTATTTTACGTTTGTGCAGTAACGTTTCCATGGAGATGACGCAAAATTTGTGACCTTGAAGCGCATATTCTAAAGTAACAGAGATTAACGGAAGCGGAGAACATTGTTAGAAACAAAGAAACAGAACAAGCTAAGATTGTTAAAACCGATTTAGTGAGAGTTACTTTGTATTTCATGGCATGTACCTCTATTTAAAAAAAAAATAATAATTACTCTAATTTCCAGCTAGAGTACATTTTATAAGAATACATGGTGAGGAAACAGTTTTCTTATATCGGAAACAGACATTCTGCAACTAAATGGAAAACTAAATATTTTCTGCCATGTTTGGTCATAGTTACATAGCAACCACATTGTTAAAACATTTTACTATGGATTAAAACTAAATATCGTCAGAATCAGCTAAGACTTGTGCATATCTGCAAATATTTTGCCTCTTTTTCTTTCTCCCTAAGTTAAGTTCACTGCCAAATTCAGCTCTTTTTCTGACTTCGGCATAAAGTGCGTATAATGCATATTAAATTTTCATTGTCCTTTATAATTTGTGAAAAATTTATTGAACGCAAATATTGTACATGATTGAAGGAATATGTAACTAAAACATCACATTTGATAATTGTTTTTTACATGCTTGCATGCATGTTGAAATCTAGTCTCCTGATGGCCATTTTTTAATTCTCTTTTTACCACAGTTATTTATTAGTGGAAAGAGATCCGATCCCGTTGGTTGAAGTTATGCTTCACCTATTTTAGGACTCCAGGAATTATTTTTTTTTATTTCAAAGTACTTAGAGGAATATTTATAAAACAGAATAATTCAAACTTCACTAAAATGCACAATGGTCCACAAACTAAATCATTTAAAAATCATTGCAATATAAAATACCCCGCCAAATTCCCTCAACAAGCCACTTAAGTAACCTTAAATGCTCCAGCAAAAAGAAAAATTAAGCAATGAAAAGCAATCCCGTAGGCAATAAAGATAATGTCTTTTTTTTTAGCTACAGCATTAAAACGTAAGCAAGCTAGCAAAACCTATTATATTTTAATTCCGCCCTTATGCCTTATTCACTTTTTTTTTTTTTTTAAAGCAATACTTATTAGTCAATTGCAATATTTCCAAACATGCGTGCAAAAGGTTGACATGAGGGAAAATGCGTTTAATTCTTTACCAAGCAAAAAAATACGACATTGAAAGAATAACTTAGATGCAAAAATTATGAAAATCGCTGGAACAACAAAAAATTAATTCAAAGCGTTTATGTCCAAATAAATGGAATAAACATTACTACCTTAAAATAAATCCACAACTGCCCAATCGATATCATCAGGGCCTCTCTACAATGATCCCACAATAAAAGAATACAACTATTGTGGTAAATTAAAGAAATCAGCAGAAGAAGTGAAGTGAAGTGGGGAGAAAAATGATCCGTTTAAACGGCCGCAACTTTATTTTGAGAACCTTTGTTCGTCGGCTTCTAATTTCATTAGCTACACAGAATATCCCGTTTCCAGAGTATATTTAATCATGATTTTACTAGCTTGCATTTTTCTGCCGAAAGAATAAAGATCAGGAAATAAAAATTTGATGAAAAGCATAAATTGAATAAAGTACGCCTTCTTTATTATATTACAGAGTTGTGGCTGCATTTTTTTATTTTTAAAACTCAGTAACGCTTGGGGACGCATAAAGTTTCAAAAATCTTTATGATAAATTTTTGCTTGCCTTAGAACATTTTAAATTTGTTTGAATAAATTCGTTACTTATTTGAAAATAAAATACAAATTCACGTTTTGATATGATAAAATATTTTTTCGGTTAAGTTCTGTGTGTTCGTGTTTCTGATTCTTTGTAAGTTTTGGACAAAATTTGATTACGACCTTTAAAGATCTAATGATGAAATTTGGAATTGGAAATAGAAATGCGGTTATCTTATATTTTTCAATTTAATTTGGTAAATTTTCGTATAAACTTCATTCTAATATGTTTCTTTACAGAAACATACTTTGCGTAAAATAAAACTTATCAGGTTAGGCCATGGCTTCGTGATTTTATTACGAACTTAGTAAAATGGAATGAGAAAATAAATCACAAATGTACACATATCTAAGAACTAAAACGTAAGATACCTTTGACAGTTGGCAGTTCTTTGTAGAAGGATGTTTGAAAACGTTAATTCCAACACTATAATGCATGAATAATTGTAGCAAGAACAAAACAAAATTAAATTAGTAAGTAGACAAAGGGCAGCCCTTAAAACTGCTAACATAGATAATGCCTAGCATTTGCTCTATCGAAATTTTGCTAAATATCGCTAACGATATTTAGCAACGATAGTGCAGCAACGATATTTAGCAACGATATTTAGCAACGATTTTAGCAACGATATTTAGCAACGATTAGCTAACGATATTTATAAATTCGATGCATCGCATTGTATGAAATCGTCGATGTCTGGCGAGGCGACTGTCGCCGCCTTCTGCGCATGTGCCTGAGCCGTTTTACAAGAAAGTAAAAAAGTTACCATGTCACTGCAAGGTAACGGCACTGCAAGTCACATTAGCGACAGAAGTAATATTAACAGAATTACAAATAACAAAAGACACGCGGTGCCACATGTTTTTTGTGTTTTTACTGCAACGTCGCACAGTGCAGTCCTTTTGATAAAAACTTTACTGAACTGGCACGTTTTCGGATTGCATCCACTAATTTATCTCAATAGGCGAAAAAATTGTTTGGATATCAATGCTAAAATTGCAAATTTCTCTACCCCTTAAATCCAGTGCAGCACAAAATGAACCTATGACATCGTTCCGAAAATCAAAGAGTGCGATTGTATTTTTTCCTTGATGTACGGATTCCTGTGCAATTGAAATTTGAGAATCTTCTAAAAAAAAAGTAAATACAGTTAATGCACTAATATAGGGTGTCCACTCCTATCGTGGCCCAATAGCTAATTTCTAAACCGTTAGAGATAAGCATATAGTTTATTTAGGAAAAAATCTCCAAATTTGGAAAGGAATTTTGGCTCTATTCAATGTTTTTCAAATAATCAAATTTTGAAAGAGTTACGAAATTTAAATTTTTATACAGCCCCCCAGTCCTATCAATCATATTTAGTAAAACATTCTTGACACTGTAACGTTTAAAACTAAAAAAACATCACTGTTCTACCACAAAAATTGACCGAGTTATGACGTTTTGAAAAATTAAGATTTTGCATTAATTCATGACATCATCGAAAGATCGCTTAAGGGACCGTATGAGAAATCCTTCAAAATCTTGATTTTTCAAAACGTCATAACTCGGTCAATTTTTGTCGTAGAAGAGTGATTTTTTTTAGTTTTAAACGTTACAGTGTCAAGAATGTTTTACTAAATATGACTGGTAGGACTGGGGGGCTGTATAAAAATTTAAATTTCGTAACTCTTTCAAAATTTGATTTTTTGAAAAACATTGAATAGACCTAAAATTCCTTTCGCAATTTAGAGATTTTTTCCTAAATGAACTATATGCGTATCTCTAACGGTTTAGAAATCAACTTAAGGCCACGATAGGAGTGGAAACCCTATATAAATAAATAAAAAAAAAAAGTTAGCTTTTTTTCAGGAGATTTCTTGATTGTCACTCTTCAACGGTCTCTATATCAAGAGAAGAGTGCGATCACACTAGATTGTGGTTATACTATCTAAGTATACGACCAAACTATCCTGTTTTAAGATAACATCCTTCTTCCTTGGTTCAAAATATGGCAATGTCTTCAACTCTGTATTATAATTGCGAAGTTTTCTACCCTCTAATCCTGTCAGAGCTCGAAATAGACCCACGTTACGGTTTCGAACACAAAAAAGTGACTATATTTTTCCCTTGATTAATAGAACACTGCAGAGTCGCAATCGAGGAAACTCCTGGGGGGGGGGGGGGCATATTTTTTTTTAGTATTTATACAAAAAGAAATGTATGTATGCGATTTTCAAGGAGATTCCTCACTTTCTATTGTGCAAAGATCCATGCACGAAAAAAAAAATGACACTTTTACATTTGCGAGACTATGTCCTCGATTCATTCCGTGCTCTACCGAATTTAGAGTTGAGAACTGTGCCGCATTTTTACCCTAATTATAGGACGCTATCTCAATATGCTATAGTTGAGTGGATTTTTGGTCAAAATAACTTGGGGTCTCTGAGGCAATTAATTTGCGACCTGTCATTGCGTAACTTTATGAAGATTTCACTGCAACGTCCCTTTGTATACTAACACTCGTCATACCATTTGTTGCTACCTCTTATCCTCTTAATGGTGTTAAAGTTACAAATTGTAATCGTCTCGCAACTTTCCCATACATTTCACAAAAGAGTCACTGTGCTATTAGGGATATTTTCGTTTAGTGCGTCATTAACGAACTATATACTCGATTACTTAATAAATGTATCAAGTTTAGAAAGTTTGCGTCGATTCTATGGAAACCGTACAAAAGAAAATAACTCTACACTTTTTTCTTTACGCCCTGCAGTTGAGGCGTTTCATTTATTTTTTGTTTATCGAATTAGGTTTGCGATTTTATTTATCTCCTCATGTCTCATTTAATTCTCAACGTTTTTTAACCCTTTAAGCGGTCAATTATTTTACCAGAAATGCTTCCAAAAAAGGCATATTTTTTTATTGCATATAGTTAAGTGCCATACTTAACAGAATAAGAATATTAAGAATTTTTCAATTTTATTTTAGTTTTCAATGCTTTTACAACATCTTTTTATTTTACAATTTTGGTCACAAAACCCCGAAATATTTGCTTTTTTCAAGTACATTCTGCATGCAGTAAAGAATGGTTTACAAATTATGCAAAAATTTCTCTCACACTTACTGTGAATTTTGAGGTTTACAATTTTCCGAACAGTTCGGGCAAACCAGAAAAGGAAATCTGAAAACCAGATGAGGCCAACTTCGGGTAGCACGTACACCGTACGGGCAAACCGCTTAAAGGGTTAAAGAATCTAGTCATACATTAATACAGCAAAGATTTCTAAGAAGAAGTTGTGCTTGAAAACGTTGATTTTTCAATAGAATAATAGTCTACACACGAAACAATTTTAACCGTTTGCATTTAATCACTGTTGCAAAAGCTAAGTGGGGAAAAAGTCCATCGCACCGTAACTATGATAACCATCAGAGGAAAAGTGCGGAGAGGGAGATATTAATTTTACTTTGAGCCGCCAGCTCTCTTCACACAGGGTATAAATCTGTACCTCAGAACCAGACTAACGTAAGTCCATTTTCGTCATTTTTCAGTAGAGGGGAAAAACAATGTATTCGACAATCGTTTTTCCCCTCTACCGAAAAATGACGAAAATGGACTTACGTTAGTCTGGTTCTGAGGTACAGAAATAATGGGAAAGAAACTAACCTCAGCTGCGAATGCATGGCTGCCAATCTTGTGCTCCGACCCTTTGTCGTCGGCTCTTCCAAAATGCAAATGTATTTCTTGCACTCTGTAGCTGTAGGAGAGGGGTCCACCGCTGATGTTCACTACTGGAGATTGTGGCCCGGTGTCTATACGAAATAGAACTCCGTGCCCCGTATTCTGAATCACACCATTCACCTGAAAAGAATAGACAAATCCGCAAATTGGATACCTTTCGATATGGGTGTGTCTTTTAGAACAATTGGATGGCATTATGCAAAAAGGAGTTAACCCACAAAAACCTGATTTTGAGATAATGGGCTTTAAAGTCAACAAACTCTGGCAAAAATCATGAGCTCTATATCAATATACCAATGATATGTTACCATGAAACGGTGATAGGGCTTAAATCATTTTTGCTTAATGTAGAAAGCAACATATTTTACCATCAGAGTTGGATAACTCATTTTTTTATGTTTTGTGGGTTAACTCCTTTTTGCATAATGCCATCCATTTACAAATAGAAGATATTTCCGTTGCTTGGGGAGATCAATTGAACAGAAGTTGCTTTTCGATATAAAACACATCAATGCCATCAAAAATATGGTTCTAGTTTCACTTTATGAGTATGATGCGACACCATATCGTTGGGTGCAAGGGAAACTCAAAGAAAAAACGTGTCTTTTATATGTGCTTCTCACCTTTAAAAACAATAAAAAAGAGTAATAATGTAGTTATCAAATTAAAAACCGAATAATACTAAAATAAAGCATGATTTAGTGGGTTTCATTTACATAAAAACATTTAACTTTTCCGGCCAATGAAAGTTGAAAATTCGATATTGACCTTTAAAAGTATTACTTACAACCTCAAGATCTGTCCATGACAGTATTAGTGCACTTGCAAGGAATTTTTAATTTGCGCCAAGGTTGCGGGCTCCAACCCGATCCAAGTTGATGCATTTTAAAGATACAGAAAACAATTAGCTTCCATTACGTGTAATTATGAAGAACATCAAAGATTGCTAAGACATCTAATTGGCTTGAATGCTCCTGGAAAAATAAATGACTTTTGCAGAGTTTGGGATATTAAGTGGGAAAATTCATCTGTTGTAGGAAAAAACATGACATTTTTCTTTCAAGTAGTAATAGCATCCACCGATAGTGATGCCAAGTGTAAAACTAGATACTAGTCACTATTAGATTAAAAAATAATGTGGCCAAAAATAGTGGACGAAGTATTTTCTAAAAAAAATCACAAAGAAATATTCAAACAATTTGCGATCGTTCCCTTAAACTGTTCCTCAAAAATTTCAACAATTCACAAATATGTAATTCCATTTTCATTTAAGTGTTTGAAATTAGTTTAATTTTCACTTTTCTTATCTCATATATTACGCTCATGCATCAAGGAATAAGTCAATTAAAAATAATTACTTTGTAAGCGAAAAACAATAAGGATTTTTAATGGTGTTATAAAAAAAAAGAAGAAAAGGCTTCTGTCAACAAGCAAAGCATTGTGAAGTTCAATTTCAGCTGTGTTAAATATTTAAAAACGAGTTTGAATCACTATTCTTGTGACGACCTCATTTGGCGACTTATTTATATCCATACGAAAAACATACGTTATGCAGTTTTTTATTCCTGTGTTTTAAAGATACTCTATATTTGAGAAAATATTTAGGATCTTCAGAAATGACAACACAAACTTATGCTGTTACAGTTAGGAAGAAAAAAGAGTTAACCGGATCGGCATAAAGAAGTATTTTTCCAAAGTATCAAACAATACTTTTTATGCCGTTCTATTGTATTAAAACGATCATTTCCGAACATTTTTGCCTTTTTAGAACTTTCGAACTGTCCCATCTCTCGTTCTTCTTGCTTATAAGCTCTAAAAAATTCAGATAATAGAACATTTCGCCTATTCTTGGAGACGAAATGCACTTTATAGCCTATACAGGATGAAGCCGACTTAGAAAAAGAATGTTTCGAACCGTTGGGGATCATCATCTTTTTTCCTCTGCCATAAAAAGGAACAAAAAAGAAAGTCTTTGGAACATTCAAGAGTTTTTATTTTACGATCCAGCTGGTCTTTTTGTTTTATCTTCGTAAGAGTTTAATCGTTCGCTTTAAATTCTTGCCATTGGACGTTTTATCCGAACCTATAAAAACTACGAACTACCAGAAATAAGCAGATGGCCGCTATGAAATTTACCATGTAATAATACTATTTTATGAACATTGCTCTTTCGATTTATTTCGCTTTAGAAAGCCACTAAGAAATACCTACGACATCAAAGTTTTTTTTTTTTTTTTTTTCAAGTTTCCGGAAAAGAATAATCAAAGATAATGCTGATGATCACCAAATCAACCATTTTTTCTACCAATGAAATTACACTGAAATGTTTGAACTATTGCTTCTACCAAGTTGCTATATTGGTTTCACTACAACCAAGACAAGAACAAAAACAAAACTTCTCACTGCGGCTTAAAGTGTGTACTTAGTCACACATAATCAAAGATTTCAAATTAATTGATGTGTTGTCTACTATTATGCTGCTAATTGCCACGCTGAGCTAAATGTAGAAAATGAGTTCTCAATTTTAAAGGCAAGCTTTATCCAGAGCAAAACACTAAAAAAATGGAAATCTACATTTTTTCCCCAATACTTTGATTACTACTATGAATGAAAGTATGCTTACTATGTTAAAAAATTTAAACTCCCAACCCTTATTAATTTTGGTATACATCTACAAATGTGCAATACAACAGCACAAGTACTTTCAACCCGCTTAATGGAATAAACATTTTGCCACAAAAATATTTAAAAAAAAGGATATTCTATTACCCGGGAGCCACGTATTACAACGATTTGGTACGTTGAAAATGTACTTAAATGTACAAAATGAATTTAAAAATATTATAAAGCAGGATATTTTTTTAACCGATATTCCAATAAGCGGGCTCGACTATACATATCGTGTGCATCTTTCGTAAAATATATGTTTTAGAAGTAAACTATTCCTATGTGTGACATCTTCCTCTATGTAATATTAAGCTCTATTTTGCTTTACTTTTAATAAATTAAATAAAAGAAAGATATATTGGGAGAAAACTTGAGAATTTAAATATTTAAAATGCTGTGCACTATTGAATCCCTGGTTATGACCCTGTTTGGGTCACTGTCCTCGTATCCCACAGGGACGCTACTATAATATCACCCCTACCTATATCTATCCATCTCAATTTATCTTAACCCCTTATGCGCTTAAGGTACTCAGAAGTACCGCTTACATTCATTTTGGTATTATGAATCTAATAAGTCTGGAATCCTGTTGGTACTTGAATGTACCAGTCCTTGTATTTTGATGAGAGGTCGATATAGGTAACAGTTTTTTAGCGGTTGGTACCGGTTCAAAATTTTTCTACTCTGCTATTTGATGTACCGTAAATCAGGGTTACTTGGATCCTAGGGGGTTACTTGAGCCCACTACAATAAAATTATAAAATCTAGGTTTGGTACCTACTAGTTGAAGACTTGCACGTAGTTCCTCGTTTCTCCACTAGGTAGAAGCCCTCTGGAGTCTCTAACGCTAGTACCAAACCCAGATTTTATCATTTTACTGTAGGGGGTAATTCCATTGTGACTAACATAACATTTAGAGTAAATTTTTAATCTTTCTTTCTGTGTGTGAGCCTTATTTTGGTCACAATACCAAAAACAAGGTGTTATTCTTCTCCGCATAGATGAGTTGTTTAAGTTAATATACAAAAAGAATAATATTAACTTCATTTTTGGCAGTTAGAGGACATTTTGATCAACGTGACTAACATAACAGATCTGTTTCAAATTTGTTATGTTAGTCACGTTGATCAAAATGTCCTCTAACTGCCAAAAATGAAGTTAATATTATTCTTTTTGTATATTAACTTAAACAACTCATCTATGCGGAGAAGAATAACACCTTGTTTTTGGTATTGTGACAAAAATAAGGCTCACACACAGAAAGAAAGATTAAAAATTTACTCTAAATGTTATGTTAGTCACAATGGAATTACCCTAGGCTCAAGTAGCCCTCTTGTGGGTCCAAGTAACCCTGATTTACGGTATGCTATTTGATTTATTTTTACTAAGGAAACAAATGACGAAAATTCATTTACAAATTAAGGGGTTACAGTACCTTAAAAATGACCAAAAGACAAAAAAAAAATTTTATTGCTTATTTCAAAAGTAAAAGTTATTTAAAACACTCAGAAAAAAATAGCATTGTTCTAGCTAAATTATTAAAAAAGTTATGAGTGACTTTAGGGCATGCATGCTATGTGTTCTAATGGAAAAGACAGACTTTAAAGTGCTTTTTCTCGGTGATCAGTTTTTAGTGTTTCTATGTTACTGGAAGTGCTAAGGATTTTTTTCTATTAAAGATATAACTTTAAAGCAATATTTTTTGCACTCAGGATAATATATTCAACAAAACTGTGCATTGAATAAGCGTTTTATAAATTACAAAAATTTTTAGAGTTTGTTAAACCTCGGAGGACAATTTTTTCTAAGAATTTTTTACATAAAAGGTCACAAAGTATTGTCTAATCAAAACATAAGAAAATGAATGCACAGATTTGTTGATGTAATCCTTGTGATCATTTCGCAAAAAGAAATTTTGAAATTAGTGCAGAAACAAAAAAGCCTTAGGGTTTTTAAAAAATTGAAAATTTCTTACATTTTTCAAATTTTCAAAAAAAAAGTTTTAAAAATTTTAAATGTTTGAAAATAAATTATTGATTGTTAAACAAGTGCAGAAACAAATATTTCAAAGAATTAACTTTTTCACTTAAATGAAAGAAATTTGTTAGAAAGGTACTGTAACCCCTTAATTCAGGTAATAAAGGTATAAGATATATCTATACCTCAGAATCAGACTAACGTCAGTCCATCTTCGTCACATTTCAGTAGAGGGAGAAAACGATTGTCGGAGGCATGCAAAGAATAGGACTCTCGCTCTTTTAACGCTGCGAAATAATTTCTTCTATAGAATAACGTTCTCATGGGTCGATGCGGAATAAGATTCTACGTACAGTGCAGCAAAAAAATGAAAGTCGCCATTTTAGGACCTACGCCATTCTGGTTCTGAGGTACAGATATTGGGAGATGATTTAACCCATTAATGCCTAGCGTGCCTTTTTAGGGACGGTCCAAAAAAGGGTCTGAATTTCCCCAAAATGAACATTTCAACCAAATAATAGTGTTCAATAAGTACCTGGTATTGTTTCAATTCGTTATTAAAAAATTGCAGCATATAACCATTGTAAAGTGTGTTCCATAGCAGTTTTAATATGATCTTTATCAAAAATGACATTGTTCACAATCTCAAGAAAAAAAGCTCAGTTTTCAAAGTTATTCCCTTCTTCCCAGTTTATGTTAAACGCTGATTTTATTTCTTTTTATAAAATGTCTTTTTAAATACTATATCGTAGGCAGAAAAAAAAATCAGTAAAACAAGTATGTACCCTCTGGGGTCTATCGTAACTTTTTAGGGACGATTTTTCTTTCCTTAATAAAACAATTATTTTTTACATAATATTTTTTTATTATTTTTCCCGTCCATTAAACACTGCTCGTAACCAGTATACAAAATATCTTTGGAAAAAAAAATGTCAGGCATTAATGGGTTAAGAGTTAAAGAAGTTAAAATTTTATACATTCTATCATCCACTTTGGTGTCTCCTCTAGATGGCTGCCAACTGGGGATGGCTATCCTCCTCCTCACGTAGTTACGCCACTGTTACATATATTCAGCATACCATGCATTGTTTCCAATATATCTCAAACCAATAAGCTTCGAATTTAGATCTCCTGAGGCACTAATATTTTCCTTCAAATCCCGTAGACCATTTAACCCGCGCTTAAAATTGGCGGAAATAACCACCCCAATAGATCTTCCCATAGACACAAACGACATCTATAACATTCCCCGTGTCCTAACGCATCATCAGAGCCATTATTTTTCCCACTTGCTTCGGGGGGCGCAAACTGCCTTCGTGGGAAGTAAAACCGCGTGGGATGTAGAATACGATGCATAACATTGAATATAAATGGTATGACCCCCATCTGTGGGATGTTATGTTGCCTTTAATGTATCTATATTTATACAATGTATCTGATATTATTTTCGTCATGGAAATATTGATTATGCAAATGGGATGTTATCTGATGTTTCAGATTAGATCAGATGGTTTTTTGTAGGTGAGGGATATTGCCGGAGCTTTTTATAGTCAAAATTTTGTTTCGATTTGTAGGAAAAAGGTTAATATTGTTTTCTGCTAAAATTATAGCATTACATGGTTGTTAAAGAAGTAGAAATATAGTATAACTTACTGACATATACTTTATCACTATCAAATTAAATGCAGTTCATGAAGGACATGTTTATGTATGTAATGCACAAAAATGAAAACGGGCCGTATTGAATAATTTTATTTATCGCCTTAAAGCATCAAATGAACATTTCCACTGATAAATATGTTTTAAAAGAACCATTTAATACATTTTATAGTATTAAAATTTAATTTCATATAATGTGGGATTTTTTTACTCTAAGACCAGTAAAACTCCAAACTAGGGATGCACCGATAGGCAAATTGGCCGATTACCGATGAATTGGCTGTGGATATTCGGCCAAGAATGATTGTTAATGATAAGGATGATTGTTTTTCTACACCCAATTTTACAATCACTGTTTTTTCTTTCTTATACAATTCCAAGCTTAGAAATACTACTACGTAATTTATTTCTGAGCAAAGATTTTTTTTTTCTATTTTCCTAGTTTTCAAAAAATAATTTCAATATTTTGTCAAATTTCTTAGAACAAATTTTCATATTATTGTCAATAATATTATTAACACACTGTTAGTCACATTAATAGGACATATTCAAAAAAGGGGGGAGGAGGAGTCTGTGGTGATCACTCCAATTTAAGAGTACTTTTAATTCATAGTTTTTGAACAATTAGTAACAATTTATTTCAATATTGTTATTCTTTAACCCCTTCCAGGCTCATTTTATTTCTGGATTACGGATCAAAAAATGTCAATTTTTTTATGCTTTTTTTCATACATGCATATCTTTTTAAACATAATAGCATCATTCGCATGCAACATTTTCTAAAAATAAATGTAAAAATACCTATTTAATAAATGAGTATTTACCTGTAAAGTTGGATTTCTGTGAGGCAGAAATTATTATACTTTGGAGTTGGCGCCTACTCTTATCTTAAATCTGCAGCTCAAAACACTGTATAGTGCTGCCATTTAGTAGCAACAATAGTAAATAAAAGCATCCGAAACCATAAAAGGGACATGTGAAATAATTCGGGAAAGACTGGTTGTGCAGTGTTAATTTTCACAGTGCCCGAGCTACACTCGGGATGAGTCAGAATGGAACATTTCGCTTGCCCGAGTCCAGCTCGGGAAAAGCCGGGAAGAGGTTAAGATGTAGAGGTTATCTAAAAGCACTGTGCTAAGGGGAATACTATCGCCACATGAAAAATGTTGCACCACTGTCAATGTATATTTATTCAAAGTAGGAGAATTTTAAAAAAATCTTGACATCGACTGTGAGGATTATTATTACTTTTTATAAAATTATTCATCATAGTTTCTAAATGAATGTATACTTTAAAGAATAATATTTTTTCGGTTAATTAATCTGCTCAATTTCGCCAATTATTAATAATCGGCAAAGTGGTCGCTTAATCGGTGCATCCCTATTCCAAACTTTAGGAGGGGATTGTAAAGAAAATCCAATTAATACCAATCAGCTAAAAGAGAGCGCTGTAGTAAATATTTTAAAATGTGATTTGATACTGGATTGAAAAAGTTCTCCAATGACGTGCATTTATCACCATAAATGAAAAACGGATAAGCATTTTTTACACTAACATTATTAAAATCAAACAAATTAACAAAACACAGCAGATAAGAATAAGAGAAGACTAGAGAGAGAGAGAGTTACTAATATACAAATGTGCCTGGTTTTAAAGAGGAATCCTTCTACAATGATGCAGAGTGTAGCTTATTGTAAGTTTCAGCTAATGGCTGCAAACTTTCTGCCTTTCTTCTATCCTATTCCCCCTCCCCCGAAGAAATTGTTTTAGAGAGTTCAAACTTTTGTCTGGATTAAGCCATTTATGCCCAAGCTTTTTTTAACAATTTTTTTTCAATTTTTATCTGCTTAAAACTCTTACTTTTAATGGTTTACATACATTTTAGGCTTAAAATAGTTCGCCGTTGCCATATTTATTAAGTTATTTAACGTCCTATTTATGGGACACTAGGCAGATATGAGCGCAAAATACGACCTTAGGGCCCTGCTCCATATCAGCAGAAAACGCGACCGAAACCGAAGGCAGAAACTGAAAATCCGGGTACTTTCCATAGGAACACTATTTAATCCATTTTTCGTTTCTGTTTTATTTTTCTGCTTTACGTCAATGTGGAGCAGGGCCCTTACTTGACTTTATTTTTGCAAATTAACATTATAGAAGGCATCTGTGATCAATTTTAAGCAAATCATTTTAAAATAGTTTAATTTTATGTAAAATAAACTCGCAAAAAAATTATTTTCTGTGGCTACCCATGCTGGATCGTTGCTTGACTGATTTGTTTTAAAATAGCTGTCAATAAATAAATTCTGATGCCCACATAGTGGCTCTAACTGATTTTCTCAAGAAGAACTATTTAACTTGTGAAAAACAGCTTTAGTAAAAGGATATACTCATTACAGATTTTTGTATGCAGTAACTAACAAGAGTCCCATTTTTATGCTACTGGGCATAAATGGGCTAAAGCCAGACAGTAGGCCAAAAATAGATCACACACATTGTATTTCAGGGAGTTGTGATTTGAGACAAACATGTCCCTCCGCTCCCTCTGTGTATCTCAGTTTGATCTGTTCAAATAAATCTGTTGATACGATTTTATCGGGTACATTTGTAATCAGTTTGCAGTGAAGGGAGATCATTTTTCAGATGTTACATATTTTTTTAGTTACATTATTAATGAAATGAATAATAGTAATATTTAGTCTTTTAGCTAAAGTATACGCTTGTATCAGTTTAAAATTATTTTACAGATTATACGTGCCCCCCCCCCCTCACCCTATTTCATAGATAATCTGGAGTTAACTTTTTATCTAGAAATAATGTTTTAAATAAACATTAATTCAAAAAAAAAAATGTAAAAATAAAGAATAATAAGAACAAACATTACTGGCAATAACTAAAACTAGAAGCAATTTTTAAACGTATTTAAATAAATGTTGTGTAAGCGCATTTATTCTATCAAACTACATAAGCTTCTGTGATAGGTTGAAATAACCTAAATGTTCACAACAAATATTCGGTAAATTTCCAAAAATTAGTTTAAAGTCAGTCTTTAGATTATTTCAGTGACTTTACATAATCGTGTATAAATCTTCTCGCAGTCTATTTATTGCCTTAATATTTATTTGGAATTGCGTAATATTTTCGGTTCAGTATTTTGACATGCAACATGTTAGAATGTATGCAATATATTCAGGTCACATCAAAAATCTATGAATTTAAAAGTAGTAGATGTTTCAAAAACCAGATGTATTTTCCAGCTTCAAAACTTTATTTCCATGCTAAGAAGCTCTTAAAATTCTCAATTCAAACCGTATTTCTGAGTCCATAAGAGTGTATAAAGTAAACTTCTTCGTATATTAGATTAGTTTCATTTAATGGATTTTCTAAACGTAAATTTAGAGGGTATCGTGTGTACATTTGTGTGAATATACAGGTACCCATCATTGTCTAGCGGCAAAGCTGTTGCGGAAAATTCAGCGAATTTTTTTAGCAGAATACGATAAAGGAATTAGAATTCGTTTGAGCGAATAAAAAATGGTTCAAAATTTGGCAGCCAGAAGATTTTTTAATGAAATGCATTGTTTCCCGATTACCAAAGATTGATAATAGTCCCGCTAGATTTGAAAGCATATGAAAAGTCTCAGAAATCGTCATAATCCTTGAACTATACTAGATTTTAAATACAGCGTATCACCTCATGTTCGAGGCCATTTAGTTGGAATACTACAGTTTACTATAAAATATTGTGCCTCCATAATTCCAGAAGGTAAGCCGTAAGTAATAGCAGCCATGTTAACATGTTTTGACGCATTTTTTTTTAAATCATTGTAAATGGAAGGTTAGGGGGAAAAAAGATGAAAGTGCCCAAAAAGTGATTTCGAGAAAAACGAAGAACAAAGTTCGATTTCTCGTAACTCCTTGTGTAGTTAATAGTTTTCATGCACATTTTGGTCGAGTCTCATCCTCCCCCTCGTTGTTCTAGTAAATGATATTACTCCTTCATAGCCCCTAGATAGCGCTAATATCTAGCGCAAATTGACGAAAAAGTGACTTTCATCTTTTTTTCCCCTGGCCCTTCAAATGTATAGCACATGTGAGACTCATTGAAAGGAAGTTTTTGGATAACTATTTCAAAATTTCATCCGCAATTTGAATATGTTTTTTCCAAGATCTATGTGTACAAATCTCATTTTGAAGATTTTTTTTTTTTTTTTTTCATTTCGGTTTAAGTTTTCAGAGGACGACCAGTAATGCTATTTGTTTACTCCTTTGTTTATATCGATAAAAACAAAAGTTTTACTTCTTTTAAGTGTCAATTAATAGTTTTAACCTATGGAACATTTCCTTCAGTTACAATTCTTACAAAGCGAAATTTCGACAAATTTTCTAGAACGTACATGCTTGCCACTATCTTTGCCGGAAATTATGTTGTCTTGCGCAAAAAAAGATACTGAATTTCAACAAGTATATTTTTTTTGTACAAGGCTGTATAATTCTTGCAAGCACAAGAACATGACTATATATAGAAAGCATATGCTGAAAAACATTTGAATTTAAAAGCTTTAAAAGATTTTTTTAAAGCAATGACAAACTGCTATTTATTAGTTAAGGATTCCGGGCTGTTGTGCCGTGGTCTGAATGGCTTTAATCCATACGTTTCGATCGCAACTGCGGCGGTCATCTTCAGTGGGTGTCGTTGATTAATTTGGCGACTGATGCGACATTTTGAACTGCTGCAAGATTTTAAATTGAAAACGCAGCGCCCTCTACCTTCCGGCTCGGGATTGACAGATGACTGGATGCCAAAGCTTGTTAACTTTTACTTCTTCCTCCTTCTTGTTGAAATTATTTGGGTGTTTGAAAATTTCAATCGCCTCTCTATTCAATCTGGGGAAAAAATTTGAAGTCCGTGAAATTATTTTGGCCTCTTTGAATTTTATATCATGGATTCCATTACTGAAAGTGTGCTCCGCGATCGCCGACTTTTCAGTCTGACCGACTGAGCCTGACGATTGACTGAGAAATCGCCGGCTGGGTCAGACTGAAAAGTCGGCGATCGCGGAACACACTTTCAGTAATGGAATCCATGATATAAAATTCAAGGAGGCCAAAATAATTTCACGGACTTCAAATTTTTTCCCCGGATTGAATAGATAGGCCATTGAAAATTTCAAACACCCC